>JAHIAM010005736.1:0-127372 GCA_021605205.1 Aegilops longissima | reverse complement strand
ACTACATCACCAAAGCGTCTCTCTTGATCTACAACGACAAGTGCAAAGCACACAATCAAGATTGCGAGCGCGCCGAGAACATCTCCATCAACATTAATCACTCCAAGCAAGGAGAAGGGACTACTTGATAAGAAGCTTGCCGCACATAAAGAGGAGCAAGATGCAAGGATGGAGGAGATTCGGCCTTGATCAAGTCTTCTTCCCTTCGTCATCTTCAAGGCGGCGACGTTCAAGCCACAAGTCTTGGGAGCGCCAAGCGATGCAAGCGCAAATCGTCCTCGTCCACATCTACATGGCGACCACCATCACATTCGTGATCAACATCGCCATGAAGGGCAAGTCACCTCAAGCATCATGTGCACGACGATGACGAACGACATCTACTACGAGCTCAAGCACGACAACGACATCATCATCATGAAGATGCTCCACAAGCGCAAATGCACGAGTCCCAACAAGCCCTACTTCATGCCAAGTCGAAGCTTCATAAGCACAAGAGAAGACCGCGAGACGACCACCACCAAGACGGTGCTACGGCTACATCTAACACTTCGGCATCTTCGCCAAGTGTTCTCAAGGCATCTTCGCCTTTGGATGTACGGCATCTTCGCCTACTTCCCACGTGTACGCCTACATCGACTTCATCAAGTCCAAGGCGACTACCTACGAGCGAGGGCGACACTTCTATCTTCGGAAGCCCCTCAAGGAAGATGGCCGAGCATGGGAAACTCCCTTGGGTCATGGAGACGAGCTATGAGGTGCCACATCATATGGGCCTCCAACACCAAGACGGTGACAAGACGGTCGAGCAAGGGCCATCCCCTTCGACCACGGCGACGAGCGCGAACCTCTTCAACAACATGAAGACGACGCCCACATTGGACTCATACTCCGAGTCAAGCTACGCGACCGCGCATGGAGACATTTGCACCTACATCTCTCGGCACCCACATATGTCGAGATGCCCCAATTGCCATGTGAGGAGAGCCACCACCCCATGAGTGACATGAGTGACTCCACCATACGTGACATTGAGAGCATTTCCTATGAGAGGATGAGTGTGACCACCACTAGTCCCACACTTGAGAGCATGCCACACATCCTATGTGAGGTTGGCGCCATTTGAGTGACTCCACCAACCATACAGTGAGAGCATCATATTGGGAGTGAGTGAGCCACAACACTTAGTGAGTGAGGTAGTTGACACGGCATGTGAGGCCACTATGATTCCTAACGAATTAACCTCTACTCCTAGTGTGTTTTCTTCTTCGGTGCTAGGTCTCCTACATGACGACATGCCTATCCTCGACGAGTCCATCCCTACATTGGAGACGACGATGGCCATGGTGGACGATGATGCACCCCCCACATGGTTCCATCAAGATGAAGATGACAACGAGACGATCTTCAACACCTCACCTACAACACATGAGCGACGCTCCAATGGTAACATAGGTGATGGTGCTTCTCTTGTCCCACTAGTGGACTCTCTTACCATCGATTGCTCCCATGATGTCGACCCACCTATTACCATGCTTCATGCTAGTGAAACTTCTTCATGCCTTGACTTACCTATTTATGATGAATATGATGTTGAGCATGTTGAGTTGCCTAGTTGTGATGCTATGCTTCATAGGATATCTTGTGAAAATTCTATTGGTCACTTCATGTTTGACAATCCATTGAATTTGTCATATGCTATGAGTGAGATCTCCCATATTGCATCATTTCAATCTCAACATAGTAACTATGCATGCCCCATTAAAATAAATCCCATTTGCACTTATGGCATAGATGACGAGATGATGGTCATTGGCCTTTGCTTCTCTTGTGATGATATTGCCATGCTTCCTTTACATGATTTATGCAATTCATCTACTATTCCATGCCATGATCACATTGTTCCAAATATGCATTGTTTTGGATGTTGTCAATATTCTCCATGTGATGTTTCCATTAATGCTCATGAGGAGACCCCCATAGTTTCCTCATACACATTAGGAGATTTTAATTCATCCCATACTTTGCATGATTCACATAATTGCTTGCACCATATGCATTCCATGAATAACAATGCTCTAGATATTGCTCATGATGCATTACACAATTTGAGTCTCCATTATGCCATACATAATAACAAACCTATCATGATGGATGACATGTTTCTATATCACGCATCTCATTTATTTGAGCATTGGATATTTTGTGCTAACAAACACACGCACATATGCATCATGATGGATGATCGTACATCTACCACGCACACACAATTTTCCCTTTGTCTTTGTTTTGTGTAGGTACCCACATACAATCGCCAACTTCTCAATCCCATGAGTTGATTTAAACGAGCTCTTGAGAGCAACAATGCTTTGGGATCCCGTGGACTATCCTTACCACCATTCCTTTTATGCAAGGACTACGCAGATCTCTTTTACTTGTCTCTCACACGGCTTTGGGCTATTTACCACTTGTTACCTTATGCCCATTCTATCGTGTTCACTTTGCATGTTATGCTTGCTTCTATGCCTTTGCCATGCAATTGTGACCCTTGCTTGCATATACCCATGATTCACCATCACGATACTCCTATGTGTATTTGCATGCTTGGTGGAGATCCTTGTTGCTTTTGCCATGTTTATCATGTGCCCCATGCTATTGTTGATTGTTGTGTTGGGAGAGTCATGATGATCCATTGCTATTTACATATGGCCTCTCGCCAATACATTGATGATAATTTTCTCATATCTTGCTTTCATGCTTGTGCTATGTCATGTGAATTATTCATGCCCACTATTTGCACACATGACATGCTTGCCATGATTCCTTGTAGTATGTTGCATCTTCGCACTACTAGCTTGCTTGACTTGATCGCTATGATTGCTTGCTATGTTGCATCACCCATGTTCCACTATCACTTGCTTTCTTGGGTTGATGACATATATGCTCATGCCTCTCACATGATATATCTTGATCATTGTCTCTTGTGTCCATTAGTTGCCTCTTTCATATCCACTTGTATTGAGTGCAACCATACTATGCTTATTGATCTTGGAGACTTTGACATATTACTTGTGATGCATGCTTGTTTGATTGAGCCTCTTGTATTTGGATGTTCTTACATCATATGCCTCCATACTTTGAAATGCTCCTGTACTTTCTTATGATGAGCATGATGCATACACTTGTTCGGTATCTTACCACACGAATGATAGGTTTTGCACTTCCGCTAACCTCATTTGTTTTTCCGAGTGTTTGTCATGTTCTTTCATTTTGAAGGATTCACAAGGCGGTGCCGTTATGCGACATATTGGATATGTGAAGACATACATGATGTACGGGGTCCAACATCTTTGGGAACTTTCTTGAGTGAACTCCTTCCCTTTGAGCCATCCTCAAGTTTGCATATTGGATGGGTCACTCTTTCATTGTTGTTTCTTTCTTGTTGTCTACATGCTACATCTATTGGATGGAGGAGCAACATTGGAGATTGGCTCTTTGGACCTTCACATTGAGGAGCGCTCGCACTTATTGGATGCACCTTCGGTTTTCCACTCTTGCCGCAACATCGAGCATTGGTATACCAACACCTCCATATTTGTTGATTGTGATCATACTCATGCTCGATGGACATATCATACTCACCACAAATTTGCGTCTTATGCATGGATTGACTCACATTATGATTGCCTTGTTGCATCTTGTATTCCCATGTCATCCATGATATATGAGCTTGTGCATTTTCTTAGCAAATTTGTTGTGATCTTTCTTGATGGCATCTTCATACATAATGATCACATTGCCTATCATCGATTGCATGATATCATACACATGTTGAGCATCCATTGCCATATTCATGCTATTGATAAACCGTCTCTCTATGACATCATTTTGCACAATGGTAGAATTTGTCGCTTTGTGCACCATGCTTTGGTTCCCATGAATGCTTTACATGTCATTTTACATCATTTGGATAAGCATCTCATGCCTTGTCATGAACAATTCCTTTGGACGGACTCACTCTTACATGATGGACACTTTGGGTGCGCTAACCATTGTATTTCCGAGTGTTTCTTGTGTTTGCTCTTTTTGCATGTCTATCACTCCGGCGACACCTTGGACTACTTGGATTGCGCCATGTCTTCAACTTCGTCCAACTACAAGTCCGTCTACGACAACCGTTCCCATGGGGATGAGGATCACGATCCGAGGTCGGATCTTTCCCAAGGGAGGGGAGATGATGCGGAGCATCCCACGTTCATCCCCATGTACACTCCATGTACTCTCCAAGCCCCAAGGATACATAAGATGAGACCTCGACTTTGCGCCATTGGACCTAAGGTGAACTCGCTCCTTTCCGAATCTTCCTTTCCGCATGTAAGACATGGATGCTACTTCAAGAGCGGACCTTGTGCATACTCAGTACACCCGAGGAGACCATGGAGAGCCCAAGGACCAAGGCCAAGCGTCTTGTGAAGCGAAGGAAGGAGAAGAAGAAAGAAGACCTGGCGGCGGTACTACCGCCAACACCAAGCGGTACTACCGCTAAAGGCCCCGAGCGGCACTACCGCCAACTTCCGCTCTCTGCTGCTCAACCCGACAAACTCCTGTGCTCGAGCGACCGGGTCCGTACTACCGCCCGGTCCAAGCGGCACTACTGCTTCTGGCGGTACTACCGCCCTCCCAAGCGGTACTACCGCTCTGCTGTCTTGTAACCAAGGGCCTTTGGCCTTGTATCCCCTCTCACTTACCCCTTCGTGGCTTAGACTATAAATAGACAACCTCCCCCTCCTTTCTAGGGTTAGCTTAGGTTTAGCTCATGTTTGTGTGAGAGCCTTCCTCGTCCACTTGGTTACTTCTCCTCGGGCCAGGACCTCTTCGGAGAAGATCCCCCAAGCGGATTCAAGACCCCCTTCTAGGGTGGACCCCATCAAGACCTCCTCACGGAGAAGAACGGCTACCGTTTGTATCGTCCTTTGTTGACCTTGAATCATGTATCTCCCTTTGTGTTCATCGAGCTAGCACTTGTGTGATTGATCTCTTGTCGGTTGAGTGAATTCTCTCGCTTTTTCCCGTGTTTTCCTCTTCTTCTTCCGCGTGTTCTTCGTGATTCACCGTAGGATCCGCTCCAACGTGAAAGATCGTCCACGAGGGTTCCGCCCTACATCGATTTTAGCGTGCTTTGAAGTCATCTTGTACTTGGCGTTCGCCTTTGTAGCTTGATGTACGAGCTCAATGAGGATGAGTATGGTTGGAAGTCGGCGATCTTCTTGATGGGATGATTGAGTCCGTTCAAGAAACGTGCCATAGTTTGCTCATCATCTTCCTTGACATTGGCTCGAATCATGGCTATCTCCATCTCCTTGTAGTATTCTTCAACGCTCTTTGTTCCTTGCTTGAGTAGTTGGAGTTTCTTGAAGAGGTCGCGGTTGTAGTAGGTTGGCACAAAGCGTGCTCGCATGACATCCTTCATTTGAGCCCAAGTGGTGATTGGGGTTCACCTCTTGCTTGTCGTCACTCAATGATTTGTTCCCACCATATGAGCACGTAGTCTTGGAACTCAAGTGATGCCATAGCGATTTTCTTCGCCGTCGTGGTTGTGCAACCGAAGATTTTGTCAACCTTCAATGCCCATGAGAGGTAGTCTTGAGGTCATTGCTTCCATTGAACTTGGGCATGGTGAATTTTAGCTTGCCGTAGCGTTGCTCTTCATTGTGTTGTTGGCGATGTTGATGATGACGTCCTTGACGTGGAATGTACTCGTCTTCATGTTGCTCTTGGCGCGGAGGAAGACCATGATCAACTTGCTCTTGTTGAACTTGATGTTGAGGTGGAGCTTGACGAGCTTGTGGAGGGACTTGAGGAACTTGACGTTGCACATGAGGTTGGTAGTTCCTCTCTTGGATTTCTTCTCGAAGGGCTTCCTCTTGATTGCGCCGTTCGCGATTGCGATTGGCGAAGGCTCTACTTGATTCTTGAAGTGCACGTTGCGCCTCAAGAGCTTGCGCTTCACGTTGTTGTTGTTGAAGACGTTGAGCCTTGGCGTCTTGTTCGTCTTGGTGACGACGTGCTCTTTCTTCCTCTTGTTGGCGACGAAGACGTTGTCGTTCTTGGGCTTGAGCAAAAGCCTCTTGGTTTGATTGAGGACGAGGAACTTGATCATCAACTTGCTCTTGTGAATGCTTGTCATGTAGCGGGTTGCGAGATAAATGACGGTCTTGGCGCGCGGCTCGTCGAAGAGTGTTCGATGACGGTGTACTTGAGTCGTAGAAGGTGTCGTCGGAATGTCGACTCGAGCGGCTCCGTCTTGATGATGAAGAAGTGGAATGATGCCGTGTTCTCATCAACGCGGATCTCGTCCCATTCTTGCATCATTCTCTTGCTTGTGAGCCTCGAACTTGTTGTCGAAGTAGTCTCTTGTACGTTGCTCGGAGAGTCGCAAGTCGGTGGCGAGGTTGTCGATCGATCGCTCATTGCTTGTTGTTCTTGGTGCAACGCTTCGTTGTGCACCAAAGAGGTGGCTCTTGGTGACGATGAGGACCTGTCGTCGTTTTCTCGATGAAGAGTGGGTTGGTAGACGAACTTGGCCTATCCATCATTCCAAACAAGATGTGAGTGGTAGAACGGAAAGAACTTATACCAATGTACCTTTGACCGATGTTGAAAATGAATCAAGTTCACTCAAATGCGGACAATGAAATAGCACTCTTGGTACCGATTCTTGTCGGTTCTCACACCTACACAAATAAAAGCTTATGGTGGAGCTCGGTTAGGATGGTGGCACAAAATTTGTTGCAATTGTAAGTGAGACTCAATAAAGTTGAAAAAGATTCGCAAATTCGCAAATGTAACAAGTAGACCAAGCAAGTAGTGGTACACGGAAACACACACGCAAATAGATAAGTGGGATTGTGCCAACCAAAAGTGAGCCAAAATGTGGAAACCACGAGAATGCTCTTGTTGCACAATACTAGAGAGACGCTAGCACGATTGCACAATAGGCGGATACGCGAACTTGTGCACAACCTATTCGGAAAAATGCAACGATCTCTATCCCAAGTGATAGAGGCAAAGGTGTCCCGTCTTTCGATGAGATGTTGGTTTTCGCTTTGGAGGAAGTCGACTTTGACGATCCGACTACGAACGTGCGAGGACGTCGCGCCTTAGCAATCGTTAAACCAACTCCGAGAGGTTATTGACCACGCCGGAGCACGATCAACCTGACCACGAGGGTCTGTTTCCTGCGAGCAAACGAAGAACAAGCAAGAAACTGAGATTGCAATCTGGATATTGCGAATATAAGATGAAAGCTTTATTGATCAAGGTGGGGTTCTGTGGCGCCTTTGTCCAGTCGTTGAACACAAACGAAATGCACGCGAAGTTGCAGCTATGGCGAACTTTTAATCTAAACAAAACCCAAGGTCTAAACGGTGCCCTAAGGGCTGTATATATGGAGGAAGAGGGGGGATTTCGTGGCCCTTGGTGGAGGGGTCCAAATCAACCCTAACTCTTGTTTCCCCACACATACGGACTCTAAAACAGCCTATACTTAAGTATTTCGAAATTACATGGGCCTGCCCACTAATAAGGTGACGCAGCACCTAGAATAGCCTCGGGACGACATGTATGAAGTAGCATCTTGTATATTTCGTCCAAGGCTTCATGCACCCATTATGGTGGCTTCAAAGTCCTCAAATCATCACTTGTAACTCCGTTCTTGTTCCCCTTGCATGGCATTATCTCCATGCTTGTTCTTGCTCCAATGTCCATCCTTCTCCAAGCTAGGGCCTTCATTTGTAAGCAAAACAAATGTATCCAATTTAGGCAGCATCATATTCTCATGACCATTAGAATCATTACCAAGAAACGAAAGTACCTGATAATTTAATTGGCGTGCGCGAGCTCTAGTAATTGGTCCAGTATATGTAGCAGTAGGGGCTGTGGGTGTAACAATGGTATTCATGTCCTCATCACCAAGTATGCTATATGTATGATATTTCGGTGCTATGATCCAAGATGATCGGATATGACAATCTTAATGTTGTATGATGCTATGGTTCTTGCTTATAAGCTCTTTGCTTATCTTTCCTCTTTGCTTAAAAGCTTGGGTGGCTCTTTCCTTTTGAGCTCTTTTCTTATGCAAACTTCATGAACCAAGATAGCAATTGTGTATGCTATGACAACATTGTGACACACAAGTTGATCTCAAGATATGCACCACTTTGGTATGCTATGTATGCTATGGAGTATGATCACTAAGGTGCACAAGTCACGTTGCCGGCAATACTCAATGGCTAGTCTTGATGGGTAAGCAACGCAAAAGTAAGGCTATGTGGTTATCAATGCAATTGCGAGAGATGACAAAGATGTCGTCGAGGTTACCGTCCTTGACTATGATGAGTCCTTGGCGAAGATGAGTGGTGGTGATGTTGACGTCGAACCGTACCTATATAGCCGAAACACAATAGGACACGGGAACCACAACCCAAATTCTCAAAGACCAAAAGCGAAAATGTGGTAGCGGAAAGTGGAGGTGGTATAGCGGATGATGTGGTTTAAGCCCTAGGCAAAGATGCCGATGTTCGGAAAATTTGATGGTGTCAAAAGGTGGTGAAACCAAGGTGAGGACTTGAACACGTCGATAGCTTCAAACGAGCCAAAGAACACTCAAATCGGAGTTCGGAGTGAAAAGTTACGATGAAAATGGTGAAAGTTGGAAGGCTGAATCGGCGGGCGGTAGTACTGCTGGGAGGGCGGTAGTACCGCTAAATGCGTAGTACCGCTTGGAACGGGCGGTAGTACCGCTCGTGTCGGGATTTTTCACTATTTAGGCTGAACGGGGCTGGCGGTAGTGCCGTGCTCAGCGGTAGTACCGCTAGGAGGGCGGTAGTACCGCTCTCGGTGATAGTACCGCTCGAAGGGCGATAGTACCGCCGAGTCGGATTTTCTCGATCGCTCGACTGTTCTTGCGATTTTGTGGCGGAAATGGGTGATTTCGGGGTCAAAATTCGATGGATTTTGTGGATGGAAAGAGGTGAAACTTGGAGAGATGCTAGATCGACTCGAAACCAAGCAAATCCACGGATCAAAATCAACAAAATTTCATCACACTAACAAATCACAAAAAAATTTGGGGCTATTTTTGTGGGGAATTTTCGGAATTAGGACAAAACAACAAAATCAAGCTAGAAAAGAGGGTAGGGGCTCCAATAACGTGATCAACGTGGCTCATGATACCATGATGATGTAGGGCAGAACCCTAGGATGACGATCTTTCACGCTTGGAGAGAATCCCTACGAGGAACACGAAGAACGAGCGGAAGAACACGAGGAGAACGAGAGAGAGATCACTCAACCGACAAGAAAACGATCACACAAGTGCTAGATTATCAAACACATAGAGTGGCACAAGATTCAAGGACAACAAAGGGTAGGATACAAGGGTAGCCGTTCTTCTCCTTGAGGAGGTCTTGATGGGGTCCACCCTAGGAGGGGGTCTTGAATCCGCTTGGGGATCTTCTCCGGAGGTCCTGATCTCAAGGAGAAGTAGCCAAGTGGATGAGCAAAGGCTCTCACACGAAATATGAGCAAATCCAAAGCTAACCCTAGAAAGGATGAGGGAAGGTCTATTTATAGTCTAGGACCTCCAAGGGGTAAGTTAGGGGCGAAAAGAGTACATGGGCCTCGGCCCGATCTGTCTTGCAGTGACGGTAGCGGTAGTACTGTTGCTTCATGGCGGTAGTACCGCTTTCAGTGATAATACCGCTTGGTGGGCGGTAGTACCGCCTGACGCCTGCTCGATTCTGGAGTGTGTCGGGTTTTATGGAAGTAGGCGGATGGAGAGCGGTAGTACCGCTTGGCTCGGCTCAGTGGTAGTACTACTGGCTTGAGCGCGGTAGTACTGCTCGCGGTAGTACTGCTTGGCTTGAGCGGTAGTACCGCTCCCTCTGACTCTGCAGCTCCTTCTCTTGCTCTTGGTGTCCATCTTGGGCTGCAGCTTCTCCTAGGTTGGTTCCTTGGTACCTAAGCATGCACAACATTCCAGATTGAGGTAGTAGCCATGTCTCGAGAGGGTCATATGATATTTCAGTAAGGAGAGAAGTCACCTCGGTCTCGAGAGCTCGAGCTCGTGCTCTAGTCATGGGTCCTCTTGGCTCTTGATGAGACGGTTGTGGATGCATGGGGATGATCGTGGGATGCTCCGCATCATACGGACTCTAAAAACAGCCTATACTTAAGTATTTCGAAATTACATGGGCCTGGCCAAATAATAAGGTGACGCAGCACCTAGAATAGCCTATGGACGAATATTATAAAGTGGCATCTTGTATATTTCGTCCAAGGCCTCATGCACTCATTACGGTGGCTTCAAAGTCCTGGAATCATCACTTGTAACTCCGTTCTTGTTCTCCTTGCGCATGCCAACATCTCCATGCTTGAACTTGCTCCAAGGTTCATCTTGTCCATGGTAGGCCCTTCATTTGTAAGCAAAACAAATGTATCCAATTTAGGCAGCATCATATTCTCATGAACATTGGAATCGTTACCAAGAAACGAAAGTACCTGATAATTCAATTGGCGTGCGCGAGCTCTAGTAATTGGTCCAGTATGTATAGCAGCAGGGGCTGTGGGTGTAACAATGGTATTGATGTCCTCATCACATGGCTACTACCTCATTCGGAGACTCTGTATGTAATCAGGTACATGGAGGTGAGCCAAGGATCAACCACTTGCGAGAGCCAAGACGGCGAGGACTCCAAGCATATTGAAGAAGAAGAAGAGATGATGCTGAAGGCACAGGCACCGGACGTCCGACGCCTTCCGGACGTCCGACGAGTCCCAGGACCCGGACGATCGGACTCTCCGGACGTCCGACACTTTGCCACCCGAACCAAAACTACGGACGACCGAAGCCTCCGGACGTCCGACCGACGCACGCCCGAACCGAATCTACGGACGACCGACAACTTCCGGACGTCCGGACCGTCACGAAGCCCCGGACGACCGACCCTCTCCGGACGCCCGACGCACCCACGACAGAACTGATTCTATGGACGTCCGAGCCCGTCCGGAAGTCCGGACCGTCCCGAGCCTCCGGACGTCCGACGCCTTCCAGACGTCCGACGCCTGTGTGTTGACTTCGTTTGGGCCGCAGCCCTTGTACCCCTTCGCCCCCTAGACTATATATACTCCTTCTTCCCCAACTTTCTAGGGTTAGCTTTGGTTTAGCTCATGTTTGTGTGAGAGCCTTGCTCATCCACTTGGTTACTTCTCCTCGGAGCTCAGGACCTCTACGGAGAAGATCCCCCAAGCGGATTCAAGACCCCCTTCTAGGGTGGACCCCATCAAGACCTCCTCTCGGAGAAGAACGGCTACTCGTGTATCCTTACCTTGGTTGATTGTGGATCATATGTATCTCTTTGTGTTCGGTGATCTAGCACTTGTGTGATTGATTCCTTGTTGGTTAAGTGATTTCTCTCTCGTTTCCTCCGTGTTTCCCTTTGTTCTTCCGCGTGTTCTTCATGATTCCCCGTAGGATCCACTCCAAACGTGAAAGATCGTCCACATAGGGTTCCGCCCTGCATCATCTTGGTATCATGAGCCACGTTGATCACGTTTTTGGAGCCCCTACCCCTCTTTTTCTAGCTTGATTTTGTTGTTTTCGTCCTAATTCCAAAAATTCCCCACCAAAAATAGCCCCAAATTTTTTTGTGATTTGTTTGTGAGTTGAGATTTTGTTGGATTTGGTCCATGGATTTCAGTTGCTACGTGTGGATCTAGCTTTTCCCTCCTTCCCCACCCTTTTCCATCCACCAAATCACTCGATTTCGACCTCACAATTTCCTTCTTCCCCGAAATCTCGTTGTTCTTCCCGAGCCCGATTTTTGCCCAATCTCCGGACGACCGGAAACGGTCGGACGTCCGACGAGGTCCGGACGATCAGAAGGTCCGGACGTCTCAGAAACTCGATTTAAACTGAACATTGTCAGTTCGCCACCACCACAGCCCCACCTTCCACCACATCTTCCAAAACCACATACTCCACCATCCTCCCCAATACATCCTATGACGATTTTACCACATTTTGGTCCTTGAGATTTTGAGTTGTGGCTTCCGTATCCTCTTGTGTTTCGGCTATCTAGGTGCGGTTCGATTTCATCATCACCACGGCTCAACTTCGCAAGGGTCTCATCATCGCCAAGGACGGTAACTTCGACGACATCTTTGTCATACCTTACAATTGCATTGATACCCACATGGCCTTATTTTGCGTAGCTTACCCATCGAGACTAGCCATTGAGTATTGCCTGCAACGTGACTTGTGCACATTAGTGATCATACTCCATAGCAACATACCATACCACCGTGGTGCATATCTTGAGATCCATTAGTGTGTCACAAAGTTGTCATAGCATACACAATTGCTATCTTGGTCCGTTAAGTTTTGCATGAGAAAAGAGCTCAAAAGTGAAAGAGCCACCCAAGCTTTTAAGCAAAGAGGAAAGATAAGCAAAGAGCTTATGAGCAAGAACCATAGCATCATACTACATTAAGATTGTCATATTGGATCATCTTGGATCATCGCACCGAAATACCATACATATAGCATACGTGGGATAGAGATACTTGCATTTTTGCATAGTAGGTTGTGCACAAGTTCCGTATCCGCCTATTGTGCAATCGTGCTAGCGTCTCTCTAGTATTGTGCAACAAGAGCATTTTCGTGGATTCCACATTTTGGCTCACTTTTTGTTTGCACAATCCCACTTATCTATTTGCGTGTGTGTTTCCGTGTACCACTATTTGCTTGGTCTACTTGTTGCATTTGCAAATTTGTGTACCTTTTCAAACATTATTGACGCTCACTTACAATTGCATCAAATTTTGTGCCACCATCCTCACCAAGCTCCACCATAAGATTTTACTTGTGTAGGTGTGAGAACCGACAAGGATTGGTACCAATAGTGCTATTTCATTGTCCGCATTTGAGTGAACTTGATTCATCATCAACATCGGTCAAAGGTACATTGGTATAAGTTCGTCTCCTTCTACCACTCACATTTTTGCTTGGAATGATGGATAGGCCAAGTACTTCTACCAACCCACTCTTCATCGAACAAGACGATTTACATGTCATCATACGTCACCAAGAACCACCTCTTTGGTGCACAACGAGCGTTGCACCAAGAACAACAAGCAATGAGCGACCGCATCGACAATCTCGCCACCGACTTGCGACTCTCCGAGCAACGTACAAGAGACTACTTCGACAACAAGTTCGACGCTCACAAGCAAGAGAATGATGCAAGAATGGACGAGATCCGCGCCTTGATGAGAAACCGGCATCATTCCACTTCTTCATCATCAAGACTGAGCTGCTCGAGTAGACACTCCGACGACACCTTCTACGACTCAAGTACACCTACTTCGAACACTCTTCGTCGTGCCGCACGTCGACCGTCATGCATCTCGCAACCCGCTACATGACAAGCATTCACAAGAGCAAGTTGATGAGCAAGTACCTCGTCCTCAATCAAACCAAGACGCTTTTGCTCAAGCTCGAGAACGACAACGACTACGGCGCCAAGACGAACAAGACGCCAAAGCTCAACGTCTTCAACAACAACAACGTGAAGCGCAAGCTCTTGAGGCGCATCGTGCCCTTCAAGAATCAAGTCGAGTCTTCGCCAACCGCAATCGCGAATGGCACAATCAAGAGGAAGCCCTTCGAGAAGAAATCCAAGAGAGGAACTACCAACCACATGGACAACATCAAGTTCCTCAAGCTCCTCCACAAGCTCGTCAAGCTCCACTTCAACCTCAAGTTCAACAAGAGCAAGTTGATCATGGTCTTCCTCCACGCCAAGAGCAACATGAAGACAATTGCAATCCACGTCAAGGGCATCATCATCAACATTGCCAACAACACAATGAAGAGCAACGCTACGGCAAGCTAAAATTCACCATGCCCAAGTTCAATGGAAGCAATGACCCCGAAGACTACCTCTCATGGGCATTGAAGGTTGACAAAATCTTCCGGTTGCACAACTACGATGAAGCAAAGAAAATCGCTATGGCATCACTTGAGTTCCAAGACTATGTGCTCATATGGTGGGAACAAATCATTGAACGACGACAAGCAAGAGGTGAACCTCCAATCACCACTTGGGCTCAAATGAAGGATGTCATGCGAGCACGTTTCGTGCCAACCTACTACAACCGCGACCTCTTCAAGAAACTCCAACTTCTCAAGCAAGGAACAAAGAGTGTTGAAGAATACTACAAGGAAATGGAGATAGACATGATTCGAGCCAATGTCAAGGAAGATGATGAGCAAACTATGGCACGTTTCTTGAATGGACTCAATCATCCCATCAAGAAGATCGCCGACTTCCAACCATACTCCACCCTCATTGAGCTCGTACATCAAGCTACAAAGGCGGAACGTCAAGTGCAAGATGACTTCAAATCGCCAAGTACTCATCCAAGACCTACGGCTTCTCCAACAACCAAGTTTCAACACCTCCTCCAACATCTACATCATCCAAACCTTCTACAAACAACGCATTTACAAGTCGAGTTACAAGAGAAATTCGACAAGTTCAAGTCGCCCTCCTCCTACTACAAGCAACCTCAAGCCGCGTGCTTCATCATCTACTCCGACCGATGAGACAATCAAAACAAGCTCCTTCAAGTGTTTCACTTGCGGCGGCCGAGGCCACAAGTCCTACGAATGCACCAACAAGCGCACCATGATCCTCAACGACGACGGCACATATGACTCAATGAGTGATGAGGAGATGGAAGCCCTTGATGATGTAGGGCGGAACCCTACGTGGATGATCTTTCACGTTGGAGCGGATCCTACGGTGAATCACGAAGAACACGCGGAAGAACAAGAGGAAAACACGGGGAAAACGAGAGAGAATTCACTCAACCAATAAGAGATCAATCACACAAGTGCTAGATCACCGATCACATAAGATGGCACAAGATTCAAGATCAACAAAGGAAAGATACAAACGGTAGTCGTTCTTCTCCGTGAGGAGGCCTTGATGGGGTCCACCCTAGAAGGGGGTCTTGAATCCGCTTGGGGGATCTTCTCCGTAGAGGTCCTGATCTCCGAGGAGAAGTAGCCAAGTGGATGAGCAAAGGCTCTCACACAAAATATGAGCTAATCCAATGCTAACTTAGAAAGAGGAAGGGGATGGAGTATATATAGTCTAGGGGGCGAAGGGGTACATGGAACTCGTCCCGGATACACTACACGCAGGCAGGGGAGGCCGGATGTCCGGGCGTCGAGCCGGATGTCCGGGCCTTCGCGAGGCGCCGGATGTCCGGGCTATCCGGCCGGATGTCCGGGCTGGTGCGGCCACTTCTGCCGATTCGGTTGCGGGGTGCCGGATATCCGGGCTGGGGGGCCGGATGTCCGGGGCATGGAGGCCGGATGTCCGGGCCCTGTAGAGTTTCTGGCTGGGCTTCGGCTGTGGTGCTGGCGTCTCCAGGGGCCGGATGTCCGGGTCCTTGGCCGGATGTCCGGGGCCTGGAGGGTGAACTTGTCTGCTTCCGTGGTCCTCTTCATCCGTGGACTTGGCGGCTCGAACGTCTTCACATGCATCTTCGGAATGCTCCTCTTGACACCTAATGATGCATAGCATATCGGACTTTGGTAGTAGCCATGTCTCGAGTGGATCATATGTGATATCACTAAGGAAGGAAGTCACCTCGTTCTCGAGAGCTCTAGCTCTAGCTCGTGTCATGGGTCCTCTTGGCTCTTGATGAGACGATTGTCGATCCATGGGGATGATCGTGGGATGCTCCGCATCATCTCCCCCCCCCCCTTGGGAGAGATCCGACCTCGGATCAAAACCTTCATCTCCATGGAATGGTGCGAGGTCCTTGACGTTGAAGATGTCGCTCATGTTGTATTTGTCTCGAGGTAGGTCGATCTTGTAAGCGTTGTCGTTGTAGCGTGCTAGCACCTTGAAAGGTCCATCGGCTCGAGGGAGAAGCTTGGACTTGCGTTCTTTGGGGAAGCGGTCCTTGCGAAGGTGTAGCCACACTAGATCACCAATGTTGAAGACGATGGGTTGCTTGTTGGCGTTGAGCTTGGTTGCTTGTCGTTGTACTTGGCGCTCGATGGTGTGCCTTGTATCTTCGTGCATCTTCTTGATGTATCTTGCTCGTGCACTCGCATCCATGTCGGTGCGCTCTTGGAGAGGAAGTGGTAGAATGTCCAATGGGGACAACGGGTTGAAACCGTAGACGACCTCGAAGGGGGACTTGCCGGTAGTTGAGTGTCTTGCACGGTTGTAGGCGTACTCCGGCGATGGGTAGCATGCCTCCCCCTCCCTGGTGGTTCTTCTTGATCAAGACAGAAGTAGAGTGGATAGTGTGCGGTTCGTCACCTCCGTTTGGCCGTCGGTTTGAGGATGGTATGCCGAGGAGAACAAGAGCTTGATTCCGAGCTTAGCGCATAGGGTCTTCCAAAAGTAACTCAAGAACTTGACGTCCCGATCGGAGACGATTGTCTTTGGTACGCCATGGAGTCGCAAGATTTCCCTACAAAAGAGATTTGCAACATGTGAAGCATCGTCTATCTTGTCGCAAGGGATGAAATGTGCCATCTTAGAAAATCTATCCACAACAACAAATACGGAATCCTTGCCATTTTGAGTCCTAGGCAAACCAAGTACAAAATCCATACTAATGTCTTCCCATGGTTGATAAGGAATAGGAAGAGGCATGTAAAGACCATGAGATTGAGCTTTAGACTTAGCTTTGCGACATGTATAACATCCGGTGGTGAAGCGTGAAACGTCGCGGAACATCTTGGGCCAAAAGTAGTTGTTGGAGAGCGTGGCGAATGTCTTGTCACGTCCAAAGTGTCCCATGAGTCCGCCTCCATGAGCCTCTTGCAAAAGGAGCAAACGAAGAGAAGACTCGGGAATGCAAAGTTTCTTAGCTCTCATAAAATAACCATCCTTGATGTAATATTGTTCCCAAGAAGTATGCGTTAAACACTTAGCATAAGGAGAAGCAAAAGATGGATCATGCTCATAGAAGTCTTTTATATGCTCAAAACCAATAACATTCAACTCAAGTTGAGTGACAAGCATGCTTATGTGTGAAAGCGCGTCGGCAATTACATTTTCTTTACCCTTAATGTACTTGATCACATAAGGAAAAGATTCAATGAATTCACTCCATTTTGCATGACACTTGTTTAATTTAGTTTGACCTTTGAGGTACTTAAGCGTTTCATGATCGGTATGGATGACAAACTCATGAGGTCTAAGGTAATGTTCCCAAACATGTAGCACACGCACTAAAGCATACAATTCTTTGTCATAGATGGGATAATTAAGTTGAGCACCGGAGAGTTTTTCACTAAAATAAGCAATGGCTCGTTTTTCTTGCATCAAAACTCCGCCAATTCCGGTACCACTTGCATCACAATGAACCTCAAAAGTTTTGTCAAAGTTGGGCAAAGCAAGAATCAGAGCATGAATAAGCACAGACTTGAGCTCATCAAAAGCGGTTGATTGCAAAGTTCCCCAAATAAAGGGAGTATTCTTCTTACTCAAGGCATGCAAAGGAGTGGCAATTGTGCTAAAATCTTTCACAAAGCGACGATAAAAACCCGCAAGACCAAGAAAACGTCGCACTTGTTGCAAATTGGTGGGTTGGGGCCAAGTTTTAATTGCTTCAATTTTGGATTCATCAACATGGACACCCTTTGAGGATACTACAAAACCCAAGAAAACCACTTTGTCAACTCCAAAAGTGCATTTTTCCAAGTTTGCATAAAGGCTTTCCCTGCGAAGAGTTTGCAACACAGATTTTACATGCTTGATGTGCTCTTTCATTGTTTTGCTAAACACAAGAATATCATCAAAATAAACCACAACAAAGACTCCAATGTAAGGACGAAGCACATGATGCATAAGGCGCATGAAAGTACCGGGAGCCTCCGAAAGACCCATAGTGATGTAGGGCAGAACCCTAGGATGACGATCTTTCACGCGTGGAGAGAATCCCTACGAGGAACACGAAGAACGAGCGGAAGAACACGAGGAGAACGAGAGAGAGATCACTCAACCGACAAGAAAACGATCACACAAGTGCTAGATTATCAAACACATAGAGTGGCACAAGATTCAAGGACAACAAAGGGTAGGATACAAGGGTAGCCGTTCTTCTCCGCGAGGAGGTCTTGATGGGGTCCACCCTAGGAGGGGGTCTTGAATCCGCTTGGGGGATCTTCTCCGGAGAGGTCCTGGTCTCGAAGGAGAAGTAGCCAAGTGGATGAGCAAAGGCTCTCACACCGAAATATGAGCAAATCCAAAGCTAACCCTAGAAAGGATGAGGGGAAGGTCTATTTATAGTCTAGGACCTCCAAGGGGTAAGTTGGGGGCGAAAAGAGTACATGGGCCTCGACCCGACACGCTGACGCAGGCGGGCGGTAGTACTGCTGTTTCATGGCGGTAGTACCGCTTTCAGCGTAGTACCGCTTGGTGGGCGGTAGTACCGCCTGACGCCTGCTCGATTCTGGAGTGTGTCGGGTTTTATGGAAGTAGGTCGGATGGAGAGCGGTAGTACCGCTTGGCTCGGCTCAATGGTAGTACCGCTTGGCTTGAGCGGTAGTACGCTCATTGGGCGGTAGTACCGCTTGGCTTGAGCGGTAGTACCTCCCTCTGGACTCGCAGCTCCTCTTCTTGCTCTTGGTGTCCATCTTGGGCTGCAGCTTCTCCTAGGTTGGTTCCTTGGTACCTAAGCATGCACAACATTCGGATTGAGGTAGTAGCCATGTCTCGAGAGGGTCATATGATATTTCACTAAGGAGAGAAGTCACCTCGGTCTCGAGAGCTCGGGCTCGTGCTCTAGTCATGGGTCCTCTTGGCTCTTGATGAGACGGTTGTGGCTGCATGGGGATGATCGTGGATGCTCCGCATCATCTCCCCTTGGGAGAGATCCGACCTCGGATCAAAAGCTTCATCTCCATGGAAAGGTGCGAGGTCCTTTACGTTGAAGATGTCGCCACGTTGTACTTGTCGCGAGGTATGTCGATCTTGTAAGCGTTGTCGCTAGAAGCGTGCTAGTACCTTGAAAGGTCCATCGGCTCGAGGGAGAAGTTTGACTTATGCTCTTTGGGGAAGCGGTCCTCGATGGTGTAGCCATACTAGATCACCAATGTTGAAGACGATGGGTTGCTTGTTGGCGTTGAGCTTGTTTGCTTGGCGTTGTACTTGGCGCCGATGGTGTGCCTTGTATCTTCGTGCATCTTCTTGATGTAGCTTGCTCGCTCACTTGCATCCATGTTGGTGCGCTCTTGGAGAGGAAGTGGTAGAATGTCCAATGGGGACAACGGGTTGAAACCGTAGACGACCTCAAGGGGACTTGCCGGTAGTTGAATGTCTTGCACGATTGTAGGCGTATTTCGGCGATGGGTAGACATGCTTCCCACTCCTTGATGTTCTTCTTGATCAAGACACGAAGTAGAGTGGATAGTGTGCGGTTCATCACCTCCGCTTGGCCGTCGGTTTGAGGATGGTATGCCGAGGAGAACAAGAGCTTGATTCCTAGCTTGGCACATAGGGTCTTCCAAAAGTAACTCAAGAACTTGACGTCACGATCGGAGACGATTGTCTTTGGTACGCCATGGAGTCGCAAGATTTCCCTACAAAAGAGATTTGCAACATGTGAAGCATCGCTCTATCTTGTTGCAAGGAATGAAATGTGCCATTTTAGAAAATCTATCCACAACAACAAAGACGGAATCCTTGCCATTTTGAGTCCTAGGTAAACCAAGTACAAAATCCATACTAATGTCTTCCCATGGTTGATATGGAATAGGAAGAGGCATGTAAAGACCATGAGATTGAGCTTTAGACTTAGCTTTGCGACATGTGTAGCATCGGTTGGTGAAGCGTGAGACGTCATGAACATCTTGGGCCAAAAGTAGTTGTTGGAGAGTGCGGCGAATGTCTTGTCGCGTCCAAAGTGTCCCATGAGGCCGCCTCCATGAGCCTCTTGCAAAAGGAGCAAACGAAGAGAAGACTCGGAATGCAAAGTTTGTTAGCTCTCATAAGGTAACCATCCTTGATGTAATATTGTTCCCAAGACGACAAGCGCCAAACACTTAGCATAAGGAGAAGCAAAAGATGGATCATGCTCATACAGGTCTTTTATATGCTCAAACCCAATAACATTCAACTCAAGTTGAGTGACAAGCATGTTTATGCGTGAGAGCGCGTCGGCAACTACATTTTCTTTACCCTTAATGTACTTGATCACATAAGGAAAAGATTCAATGAATTCACTCCATTTGGCATGACGCTTGTTCAATTTAGTTTGACCTTTGAGGTACTTAAGCGTTTCATGATCGGTATGGATGACAAACTCATGCGGTCTAAGGTAATGTTCCCAAACATGTAGCACACGCACTAAAGCATACAACTCTTTGTCATAGATGGGATAATTAAGTTGAACACCGGAGAGTTTTTCACTAAAATATGCAATGGCTCGTTTTTCTTGCATCAAAACTCCGCCAATTCCGGTACCACTTGCATCACAATGAACCTCAAAAGTTTTGTCAAAATTGGGCAAAGCAAGAATCGGAGCATGAGTAAGCAAAGACTTGAGCTCATCAAAAGCGGTTGATTGCAAAGTTCCCCAAACAAAGGGAGTATTCTTCTTGCTCAAAGCATGCAAAGGAGCGGCAATTGTGCTAAAATCTTTCACAAAGCGACGATAGAAACCCGCAAGACCAAGAAAACTTCGCACTTGTTGCAAATTGGTGGGTTAGCCAAGTTTTGATTGCTTGAATTTTAGATTCATCAACATGGACACCCTTTGAAGAAACAACAAAACCCAAGAAAACTACTTTGTCGACTCCAAAAGTGCATTTTTTCAAATTTGCATAAAGGCTTTCCTTGCGAAGAGTTTGCAACACAGATTTTACATGATTGAAGTGCTCTTTCTTGGTTTTGCTAAACACAAGAATATCATCAAAGTAAACCACAACAAAGACTCCAATATAAGGACGAAGCACATGATGCATAAGACGACAAAAGTACCGGAGCTTCCGAAAGACCCATAGGCATCACTAACCACTCATATAAACCAAATTTGGTTTTGAAAGCAGTTTTCCATTCATCACCCTCTTGTATGCGATTTGATAATAGCCACTTTTAAGATCAATTTTGAGAAAAGTTGGCTCCACTAAGTTCATCAAGCATGTCATCTAATCGAGGAATGGGATGCCTATATCGAACGGTAATAGCATTGATAGGTCTACAATCGAACACAAGCGGAAACTTCCATCGGGCTTAGGCACAAGAATAACCGAACGGCACAAGGGCTTAGGCTTTCACGCATGACCGTTGTCGATGAGTTGTTGTACTTGCCGCTGAATCTCCTTGGTTTCTTCCGGATTGACTCGGTATGGAGCTTTGTTTGGTAGCGGCGCCCGGGATGAGGTCGATTCGATGCTCAATGCCTCAAGAGGAGGTAGACCCGAGGTAGCTCATCGGGAAAACATCTTGAAATTCCTGCAAAAGAGATTGAAACACCAAAGGTAGCTCGTGAATGGTGTTAGTTTTGGTTCTCCATCCTTGCACACAAGGACAAAGTGCATCACACTCGATGGGTGCTCACACACTTCTCTCATCTCACTTTTGGTGGAAAATAGAATGAGGTTTTTCTCTAGGCTAAGAGGCGCTCAAATTTGGCTTGTGGCTCTCACTCACTTTTGGGTGGATCACTTTCTTACTCTTTTCTCTATGATGTGTGGCTTGCTTGTCGGCTATCACTTGACTAGGAGACATAGGTCGAGCACATAATCCTTCCCTTTCATCTTGAAGCTATAGTGATTGGTTCGCCCATTGTGGATGACACCACGGTCGAATTGCCATGGTCGACCAAGAAGGAGGTGGCAAACGGTCATTGGGACCACATCACACTCCAAAGTGTCTTCATAAGCACCAATTTTGAAGGAGACTTGGACCGATGCTCGACTCAGATAGTGCCGGAGTCACTTAGCCATTGAACCTTGTAGGGTGTGGGTGCTTCCTCTTGACCAATTGTAGCTTGGAGCATAGTTCTTC
Organism: Aegilops longissima; assembly: GCA_021605205.1. Taxonomy (NCBI): domain Eukaryota; kingdom Viridiplantae; phylum Streptophyta; class Magnoliopsida; order Poales; family Poaceae; genus Aegilops; species Aegilops longissima. The sequence goes on along the minus strand of JAHIAM010005736.1, from coordinate 105,266 downwards.
ACTTGCCAAGTTGTGGCAACTACCTCCATCGATGATGACCTTGATGGACCGCCCATTGATGCCGGCTTTTGTGTGGAAGATGTGGCATCGCTGGTCTTCTTCTTGTTGATGTTGAAGAGTCAAGACCTTGAGACAACGAGAGGGGGCTCAATCCTCATCACAAAAGACTTGATCATCTTCATCTTCATTCACTTGCGGTGCATGGACACTTGCTCAAGGGCTTCCATTTCCTCTTCACTCATAGAGTCATATGTGCCATCGCTCGCTGAGGATCATGGTGCGCTTGTTGGTGCATTCAGATGACTTGTGGCTCGGCCGCCGCAAGTGAAACACTTGAAGGAGCTTGTCTTGATGGTCTCATCGGTCGGAGTAGAGGATGAAGCACGCGCTTGAGGTTGCTTGTAGTAGGAGGAGGACGATTTGAACTTGTCGATGTCTTCTTGTAACTTGACTTGTCGCCGCTTTCTTGAAGGAAGCTTGGTTGGTGTAGATGTTGGAGGAGTCGTTGAAGCTTGGTTGTTGGAGAAGCCAGAGGTCTTGGATGAGTACTTGGCATTTGAAGTCATCTTGTACTTGGCGCCCGCCTTTGTAGCTTGATGTACGAGCTCAATGAGGGATGAGTATGGTTGGAAGTCGGCGATCTTCTTGATGGGATGATTGAGTCCGCTCAAGAAACGTGCCATAGTTTGCTCATCATCTTCCTTGACATTGGCTCAATCATGGCTATCTCCATCTCCTTGTAGTATTCTTCAACGCTTTTTGTTCCTTGCTTGAGTAGTTGGAGTTTCTTGAAGAGGTCGCGGTTGTAGTAGGTTGGCACAAAACGTGCTCGCATGACATCCTTCATTTGAGCCCAAGTGGTGATTGGGGGTTCACCTCTTGCTTGTCGTCGCTCAATGATTTGTTCCCACCATATGAGCACGTAGTCTTGGAACTCAAGTGATGCCATAGCGATTTTCTTCGCTTCATCGTAGTTGTGCAACCGGAAGATTGATAGAGGCAAAGGTGTCCCGATGTTTCGATGAGATGGTGGCTATCGTTTCTGTGGGAGTCGACCTTGACGATCCGACTACGATCGTGCGAGACGTCGCGCCTTAGCAATCGCTAAACCAACTTCCGAGGGTTATTGACCACACCGGAGCACGATCAACCTGACCACGAGGGCCTGTTTCCTGCGAGCAAACGAAGAACAAGCAAGAAACTGAGATTGCAATCTGGATATTGCGAATATAAGATGAGAGCTTTATTGATCAAGGTGGGGTTCTGTGACGCCTTTGTCCGGTCGTTGAACACAAACGGCACGCGGTTGCAGCTATGGCGAACTTTTAATCTAAACAAAACCCAAGGTCTAAACGGTGCCCTAAGGGCTGTATATATGGAGGAAGAGGGGAATTTCGTGGCCCTTGGTGGAGGGTCCAAATCAACCCTAACTCTTGTTTCCCACACATACGGACTCTAAAACAGCCTATACTTAAGTATTTCGAAATTACATGGGCCTGGCCCAATAATAAGGTGACGCAGCACCTAGAATAGCCTCGGGACGACATTTATGAAGTAGCATCTTGTATATTTCGTCCAAGGCTTCATGCACCCATTATGGTGGCTTCAAAGTCCTGAAATCATCACTTGTAACTCCGTTTGTTCCCCTTATGCATGGCATTATCTCCATGCTTGTTCTTGCTCCAATGTCCTTCCTTCTCCAAGCTAGGGCCTTCATTTGTAAGCAAAACAAATGTATCCAATTTAGGCAGCATCATATACTCATGAACATTAGAATCATTACCAAGAAACGAAAGTACCTGATAATTTAATTGGCGTCATGCGAGCTCTAGTAATTGGTCCAAAGATATGTAGCAGTAGGGGCTGTGGGTGTAACAATGGTATTGATGTCCTCATCAAAGATTTTGTCAACCTTCAATGCCCATGAGAGGTAGTCTTCGGGGTCATTGCTTCCATTGAACTTGGGCATGGTGAATTTTAGCTTGCCGTAGCGTTGCTCTTCATTGTGTTGTTGGCGATGTTGATGATGACGCCCTTGACGTGGAATGTACTCGCCTTCATGTTGCTCTTGGCGCGAGGAAGACCATGATCAACTTGCTCTTGTTGAACTTGATGTTGAGGTGGAGCTTGACGAGCTTGTGGAGGGGCTTGAGGAACTTGACGCTGCACATGAGGTTGGTAGTTCCTCTCTTGGATTTCTTCTCGAAGGGCTTCCTCTTGATTGCGCCGTCATGATTGCGATTGGCGAAGGCTCTACTTGATTCTTGAAGTGCATGTTGCGCCTCAAGAGCTTGCGCTTCACGTTGTTGTTGTTGAAGACGTTGAGCCTTGGCGCCTTGTTCGCCTTTGGTGACGACGTGCTCTTTCTTCCTCTTGTTGGCGATTTAAGACGTTGTCGTTCTTGGGCTTGAGCAAAAGCCTCTTGGTTTGATTGAGGACGAGGAACTTGATCATCAACTTGCTCTTGTGAATGCTTGTCATGTAGCGGGTTGCGAGATGCATGACGGTCTTGGCGCCGCTGCTCGTCAAGAGTGTTCGATGACGGTGTACTTGAGTCGTAGAAGGTGTCGCCGGAATGTCGACTCGAGCGGTCTCGCCTTGATGATGAAGAAGTGGAATGATGCCGTGTTCTCATCAACGCCGGATCTCGGCCCATTCTTGCATCATTCTCTTGCTTGTGAGCCTCGAACTTGTTGTCGAAGTAGTCTCTTGTACGCTGCTCGGAGAGTCGCAAGTCGGTGGCGAGGTTGTCGATCGCGGTCGCCATTGCTTGTTGTTCTTGGTGCAACGCTTCACAGTGCACCAAAGAGGTGGCTCTTGGTGACGATGAGGACATGTCGTCGTTTTCTCGATGAAGAGTGGTTGGTAGACTAACTTGGCCTATCCATCATTCCAAACAAGATGTGAGTGGTAGAACGGAAAAGAACTTATACCAATGTACCTTTGACCGATGTTGAAAATGAATCAAGTTCACTCAAATGCGGACAATGAAATAGCACTCTTGGTACCGATTCTTGTCGGTTCTCGACCTACACAAATAAAAGCTTATGGTGGAGCTCGGTTAGGATGGTGGCACAAAATTTGTTGCAATTGTAAGTGAGACTCAATAAAGTTGAAAAAGATTCGCAAATTCGCAAATGTAACAAGTAGACCAAGCAAGTAGTGGTACACGGAAACACACACGCAAATAGATAAGTGGGATTGTGCCAACCAAAAGTGAGCCAAAATGTGGAAACCACGAGAATGCTCTTGTTGCACAATACTAGAGAGACGCTAGCACGATTGCACAATAGGCGGATACGCGAACTTGTGCACAACCTATTCGGAAAAATGCAACGATCTCTATCCCAAGTATGCTATATGTATGATATTTCGGTGCTATGATCCAAGATGATCGGATATGACAATCTTAATGTTGTATGATGCTATGGTTCTTGCTTATAAGCTCTTTGCTTATCTTTCCTCTTTGCTTAAAAGCTTGGGTGGCTCTTTCCTTTTGAGCTCTTTTCTTATGCAAACTTCATGAACCAAGATAGCAATTGTGTATGCTATGACAACATTGTGACACACAAGTTGATCTCAAGATATGCACCACTTTGGTATGCTATGTATGCTATGGAGTATGATCACTAAGGTGCACAAGTCACGCTGTCGGCAATACTCAATGGCTAGTCTCGATGGGTAAGCAACGCAAAAGTAAGGCTATGTGGTTATCAATGCAATTGCGAGAGATGACAAAGATGTCGCCGAGGTTACCGCCTTGACTATGATGAGTCCTTGGCGAAGATGAGTGGTGGTGATGTTGACGCCGAACCGCACTCTATATGGCCAAACACAATAGGACACGGAACCACAACCCAAATTCTCAAAGACCAAAAGCGAAAATGTGGTAGCGGAAAGTGGAGGTGGTATAGCGGATGATGTGGTTTAAGCCCTAGGCAAAGATGCCGATGTTCGGAAAATTTGATGGTGTCAAAAGGTGGTGAAACCAAGGTGAGGACTTCGCACGCCGATAGCTTCAAACGAGCCAAAGAACACTCAAATCGGAGTTCGAGTGAAAAGTTACGATGAAAATGGTGAAAGTTGGAAGGCTGAAACTGCCAGGGCGATAGTACTGCTGGGAGGGCGGTAGTATCGCCGTAAGCGGTAGTACCGCTTGGAACGGGCGGTAGTACCGCTCGTGTCGGGATTTTTCGACTATTTAGGCTGAACGGGGCTGGCGGTAGTGCCGTGCTCAGCGGTAGTACCGCTTAGGAGGGCGGTAGTACCGCCTCAGCGGTAGTACCGCCGAAGGCGGTAGTACCGCCGAGTCGGGATTTTCTCGATCGCTCGACTCTTGCGATTTTGGGCGGAAATGGGCGATTTCGGGGTCAAAATTGATGGATTTTCTGGATGGAAAGAGGTGAAACTTGGGGAGATGCTAGATCGACTCGAAACCAAGCCAATCCACGGATCAAAATCAACAAAATTTCATCACACTAACAAATCACAAAAAAAATTTGGGGCTATTTTTGTGGGGAATTTTCGAATTAGGACAAAACAACAAAATCAAGCTAGAAAAGAGGGTAGGGGCTCCAATAACGTGATCAACGTGGCTCATGATACCATGATGATGTAGGGCAGAACCCTAGGATGACGATCTTTCACGCTGGAGAGAATCCCTCACGAGGAACACGAAGAACGAAAGCGTAAGAACACGAGGAGAACGAGAGAGAGATCACTCAACCGACAAGAAAACGATCACACAAGTGCTAGATTATCAAACACATAGAGTGGCACAAGATTCAAGGACAACAAAGGGTAGGATACAAGGGTAGCCGTTCTTCTCCATGAGGAGGTCTTGATGGGGTCCACCCTAGGAGGGGGTCTTGAATCCGCTTGGGGATCTTCTCCGAGAGGTCCCGATCTCAAGGAGAAGTAGCCAAGTGGATGAGCAAAGGCTCTCACACCAAATATGAGCAAATCCAAAGCTAACCCTAGAAAGGATGAGGGAAGGTCTATTTATAGTCTAGGACCTCCAAGGGGTAAGTTGGGGCGAAAAGAGTACATGGGCCTCGGCCGACACGCCTGACGCAGTGGGCGGTAGTACTGCTGTTTCATGGCGGTAGTACCGCCTCACGCCTGCTCGATTCTGGAGTGTGTCGGGTTTTATGGAAGTAGGTCGGATGGAGAGCGGTAGTACCGCTTGGCTCGGCTCAGCGGTAGTACCGCTTGGCTTGAGCGGTAGTACCGCTTGCTGGGCGGTAGTACCGCTTGGCTTGAGCGGTAGTACCTCTCCTTCTGGACTCTGCAGCTCCTCTTCTTGCTCTTGGTGTCCATCTTGGGCTGCAGCTTCTCCTAGGTTGGTTCCTTGGTACCTAAGCATGCACAACATTCCGGATTGAGGTAGTAGCCATGTCTCGAGAGGGTCATATGATATTTCACTAAGGAGAGAAGTCACCTCGGTCTCGAGAGCTCGGGCTCGTGCTCTAGTCATGGGTCCTCTTGGCTCTTGATGAGACGGTTGTGGCTGCATGGGGATGATCGTGGGATGCTCCGCATCACATAGGCATCACTAACCACTCATATAAACCAAATTTGGTTTTGAAAGCAGTTTTCCATTCATCACCCTCTTGTATGCGGATTTGATAATAGCCACTTTTAAGGTCAATTTTTGAGAAAAAGTTGGCTCCACTAAGTTCATCAAGCATATCATCTTAGCGAGGAATGGGATGCCTATATCGGACAGTGATAGCATTTATAGGTCTACAATCGGAACACAAGAGAAAACTTCCATCGGGCTTAGGCACGAGTATAACGGGAACGGCAAAGGGCTTAAGATTTCACGTACATGACCGTTGTCGATTAGTTGTTGTACTTGCCGTTGAATCTCCTTGGTTTCTTCGGGATTGACTCGGTATGGAGCTTTGTTTGGTAGAGGCGCTCCGGGGATGAGGTCGATTCGATGCTCAATACCTCGAAGAGGAGGTAGACCCGGAGGGAGCTCATCGGGGAAAACATCTTGAAATTCCTGCAAAAGAGATTGGAACACCAAAGGTAGCTCGTGAATGGTGTTAGTTTTTCGTTCTCCATCCTTGCACACGAGGACAAAATGCATCACACTCGATGGGTTCTCACACACTTCTCTCATCTCACTTTCGGTGGCAAATAGAATGAGGTTTTTCTCTCTAGGCGAAGAGGCGCTCAAGTTTGGCTTGTGGCTCTCACTCACTTTTGGGTGGATCACTTTCTCACTCTTGTCTCTATGATGTGTGGCTTGCTTGTCGGCTATCACTTGAGTAGGAGACATAGGTCGTAGCACATATTCCTTCCCTTTAATCTTGAAGCTATAGTGATTGGTGCGCCCATTGTGGATGACACCACGGTCGAATTGCCATGGTCGACCTAGAAGTAGGTGGCAAACGGTCATTGGGACCACATCACATTCCAACGTGTCTTCATAAGCACCAATTTTGAAGGAGACTTGGACCGATGTTCGACTCAGATAGTGCCGAGTCACTTAGCCATTGAACCTTGTAGGGGTGCGGGTGCTTCCTCTTGACCAATTGAAGTCTGGAACATAGTTCTTCACTTGCCAAGTTGTGGCAACTACCTCCATCGATGATGACCTTGACGGACCTTCCGTTGATGCCTGCCTTTGTATGGAAGATGTGGCATCTTTGGTCGTCTTCTTGTTGATGTTTAAGGGTCAAGACCTTGGAGACAACGAGAGCGGGGCTCGAATCCTCATCGCAAAAGACTTGATCATCTTCATCTTCGTTCACTTGCCGGTGCATGGCCACTTGCTCAAGGGCTTCCATCTCCTCATCACTCATTGAGTCATAGGTGCCATCGTCGTTGAGGATCATGGTGCGCTTGTTGGTGCATTCGTAGGACTTGTGGCCTCGGCCACCGCAAGTTTGATGAGGACATCAATACCATTGTTACACCCACAGCCCCTACTGCTACATATACTGGACCAATTACTAGAGCTCGCGCACGCCAATTAAATTATCAGGTACTTTCGTTTCTTGGTAATGATTCTAATGTTCATGAGAATATGATGCTGCCTAAATTGGATACATTTGTTTTGCTTACAAATGAAGGCCCTAGCTTGGAGAAGGATGGACATTGGAGCAAGAACAAGCATGGAGATAATACCATGCGCAAGGAGAACAAGAACGGAGTTACAAGTGATGATTCCAGACTTTGAAGCCACCCTAATGAGTGCATGAGGCCTTGGACGAAATATACAAGATGCCACTTCATAATATTCGTCCATAGGCTATTCTAGGTGCTGCATCACCTTATTATTGGGCCAGCCCATGTAATTTCGAAATACTTAAGTATAGGCTGTTTTAGAGTCCGTATGTGTGGGAAACAAGAGTTAGGGTTGATTTCGACCCTCCACCAAGGGCCACGAAATTCCCCTCTTCCTCCATATATACAGCCCTTAGGGCACCGCTTAGACCTTGGGTTTTGTTTAGATTAAAAGTTCGCCATAGCTGCAACTTCGCATTTCGCTTGTGTTCAACGACTGCATAAAGGCGCCACAGTAACCCCACCTTGATCAATAAAGCTTTCATCTTATATTCGCAATATCCAGATTGCAATCTCAGCTTGCTTGTTCTTCGCTTGCTCGCAGGAAACAGCCCTCGTGGTCGTTGATCGTGTTCGCGTGGTCAATAACCCTCGAAGTTGGTTTAGCGATTGCATATAGGCGCGACGCCTCGCACGCTCAGTAGTCGGATCGCCAAGGTCGACTCCTACGTAAACGATAGCCACCATCTCATCGAAACATCGGACACCTTTGCCTCTATCAAGTGGTATCAGATTTTCAGTTGCTCGTGAGATTTTACAGTTTTTCGTAGATTAGATCGAATCTGTTCTTCATACCTAAAGTCCACGAAAAAAGCCAAAAAAAAATAATGTTAGTTCATCATATCCGAACCAATCTGAGCCTTTGCATAATCTTTTTAGGGTTTTTGCTTTGTTGAATTTATGGTTGCATCGTCCGTGTCAAGTTGCTGGTCTTAGAGTCTAGTCTTTAGAGTTTCGAGTTCGATCATAAGTTGTCACGCCACCAAGCACCATCCTCATCGCCTTGCCATCTACCACCATTGCTTATCCGCCATCGCCTCAATCTATATCCATATACCACCACCGCTACCATATACCACCACCACTGCCATATATCACCACCATATATCCACCACCAATCCGAAGTTCTTCTCATATTAGGTTTGTTTTCGAGATCCATCTAGTTTCCGATTTGTGTTTTCCTTGCCGGAGTAGGTTTCGAAACCACCCTCCACCTCCGCTTAGGCCCAAAATTTTCCGAAAACGCACTTGTCAAAAAAAATTTCGCTATCCTATTTTTAGGTGTTTCTAAGTGTATTGAGACAATCGCCATTATAGAAAGTTTTTTTGACCTGCTTCAGCTTTTGGGTCCGGCAATGAAAAAAAAAATTTTTTTGGTCGAAAAATTTCGTGCCCATCCCGTCATTGACTGGAAGAGTTTTGAGACACTCGCCATTATAGTGATTTTTCAAAAAAAAAAAAAAAAAAGCAAAAAAAAAAAAAGAAGCGCAAAAAAAAAGCGAAAAAAAAATTTTATTCCAGAGTGTGCTTTTCCGTTGTTTCCGCAGCAGCGCCGTGATTTTGTTAGTGTTCTAGGCTCGCCTCTCTAGCACGGTTCAGCCTAGGACCAAAGACAAGATCTGCTGCTGAGCGCTTATTCAACTTTGCATCTCTCAATTGATTATTGCTAACCCTTTTTGCTACCATATTATAAGCCTTCCCAGCTCCACATACATCTACATCGTATGCTTGACTCTCCCCGTAATCGCTCCATCCAAGCTTTGAGAGTTTTGACTACATCGGTTGCCGATCACCGCCGCCGGGTAAGAACTGATAAGAATTTGAGATTTGCTTGACGGATTTGTGATCGCCCACCACACCACCACCACCACTTCCTAGTAGTCCGTCAATCATATTCTTGTGTGTTTCTATTGTCGCTAACCATGGCAGGATCACAAGCCGATTTAGACCGACCGGGAGAACATGACAAACAAAGCGCTACATGATAAGTTTCAACAAATGATGAGTGGGCAGTGGACGATGTGCTAAATAGATTTGAAGAGGCCATGGAGAAGATAGATGGCATTGAGAAGGCGTCAAACAAAGCTCGATAACAAGTTTAATGAATTGCTCAAGCGCCTACCACCACCACCACCGGCTGCACCTAACGCACCTCTACTACAACAACATGGACTACCTCCACATCGCGAACAGCCCTCCGCCGAAGCTTCCCGTGTCCCTCTTCACCGCCAAGCTGCCGGTGCTCATGTTGATACTTCAGGGCTCCTCGCCGCTGCGGTGGGGAGGATGATTATGTGAGAGCTTACGAGGATGAGGTTGATCAACATCGAACTACGTGCAACCACCAAAGACCACAACCACCAGTGTCGCCCACATGCAAACAATGGCAATGTTCGGCTCCCTTCAGTACGAGATCATGACCATCTCCCTAAACTAAAATTGAATATTCCACCATTTGAGGGTAGATATGTTCCTGATATATATCTTACTTGGGAGTTAGAAACCGAACAACGATTTACATGTTTACAATATCCCGAGGAGAGACGTGTTCCTCGCCATTGCTTGTGCTTTCACTAGCTTTGCATGTGTTTGGTGGTCTCAACATTGTAGATTATATCCTGCTCCAGCTACTTGGGCTGCTTTGAAAACTGCTATGCGATCTGCTGGGTTCCACCATATTATCAGCGTGAATTACTTCAAAATTGCAGCGCTTAAGACAAGGAAAAATTCGTAGAAGAATATTATCGAATTACAAACTGGCTTGATTAGATGTGGTATTGTTGAGGAGAATGAAGGATTATTAATAGAGAGATTCAGACCATTCTAGACTACAAGGATTATAATAATATCACTCGATTATTCCATCTTGCTTGTAAAGCTGAACGTGAAGTGCAGGATCGATGTGCCTTGGCGCGACTAACTTTTCTCGCAGGTCGACCTTCATCATGGACACCACGCATCATCTACTTCCACACGCTCTACTACACCGCACCTCCGCCGGCTGCCACCTCCAACCGTGATACAAGAAAGCAGCACAACCACCACTATCCGCCAAGAGTACACCGCTGGGCCTACACAGAGCTCTTCTTCTTCCATGGCGCCAACAGGCACACAAGTGATATTATTTGTCGTCGCTGTAAGGGAAGAGGACATTTTATGAGAGAATGCCAATCTCAGCGCAGATGATTGCTACCGAGGATGGTGGGTATGAGTCTGCTAGTGACTATGATGAAGAGACTTTGGCTCTTCTTACACATGAAGAACACGGTGGAGATGATTCTGATCCCGAGACGCAATACATGGCTGTCAAGATGCCGACAGTATGAATGTTTAGTTGCTCAACGTGTTTTGAGTGTGCAGGTTTACACAAGCTGAGCAAAATCAGAGGCATAACTTGTTCCATACAAAGGAGTTGTGAAGGAACGCTCTATTCAAGGCCATCATAGATGGAGGGAGCTGCAACAACTTGGCTAGCATGGATATGGTGGAGAAGCTTTCTCACCACAAGACCACATCCACATCCTTACTACATCCAATGGTTCAACAACAGCGGCAAGGTTAAGGTAACACGCATCGCTCGTGTGCATTTTAGTATCTCTACATATGCTGATTATGTTGATTGTGATGTGGTACCTATGCAAGCATGTTCCTTATTACTTGGTAGACCATGGCAATTTGATAAAATTTCAGACACCATGGTAGAAACAATCAAGATACTCTTGTTCACAAGGATAAAATATTACTTTGCTTCCTATGACTCCTGATTCCATTTTGAAAGATGATATTAATAGAGCTAATAAAGCAAAACAGGAGAAAAATAAGAGTGAAAATCAGATTGTGGCAAAAGAATTTGAGCAACAAATGAAGCCTAATAATAAACCATCTAATGTTGCTTCTGAAATTAAACTGAAAAGTGCATGTTTATTTGCCACCAAATCTGATATTGATGAGCTAGATTCTAGCAAATCTGTTTGCTATGCTTTTGTGTGCAAAGAGGCATTATTTTCATTCGAGGACGTGCCTTCCTCTTTGCCCCCTCGCTGTCACTAACATTTTGCAGAGTTCACGACGCCTTCCCACAAGACGTGCCACCGGATTACCACCTATTCGAGGGATTGAGCATCAAATTGACTTAATTCCCGTGCATCGCTACCCAACCGCACCATACCGCACTCAATCCAGAGGAGACGAAGGAGATTATGCGCCAAGCACAGAGCTGCTCGACAAAGGTTATATACGCCAATCTCTTAGTCCTTGTGCTGTTCCTATTATACTAGTGCCTAAAAAGGATGGTACGTCACAGATGTGTGTTGATTGTAGAGGCATTAATAATATTACTATTCGTTATCGCCATCCTATTCCTAGGCTAGATGATATGCTTGATGAATTAAGTGGCTCTACAATATTCTCCAAAGTTGATTTATGAGTGGATACCATCAAATTCGTATGAAATTGGGAGATGAATGGAAAACAGCATTTAAAACTAAGTTTGGATTATATGAGTGGTTAGTCATGCCTTTTGGGTTAACTAATGCACCTAGTACTTTCATGAGATTAATGAACGAAGTTTTACGTGCTTTCATTGGACGATTTGTGGTAGTTTACTTTGATGATATACTGATTTATAGCAAATCTTTGGAAGAACATTTGGAACATTTACGTGTTGTTTTTAATGCTCTACGTGATGCACGCTTGTTTGGTAACCTTGGGAAGTGCACCTTTTGCACCGAATCGAGTATCTTTTCTTGGCTATGTTGTTACTCCACAGGAATTGAAGTTGATAAAGCCAAGATTGAAGCTATTGAGAGTTGGCCGCAGCCCAAAACGGTCACACAAGTGAGGAGTTTTCTTGACTCGCTGGTTTCAATAGGCGCTTTTCGTGAGATGACTTTAGCACCATTGCTGTCACCTCTCAATGATCCGACAACGAAGGATGTGAGGACGCCGTTTGGGCAATCGCTAAAAGCCAACTTCCGAAAGGTTATTGACCACGCCGAGCACGATCAACCCGACCACGAGGGCCTGCTTCCTCGCGAGCAAACGAAGAACAAGCAAGAAACTGAGATTGCAATCTGGATATTGCGAATATAAGATGAAAGCTTTATTGATCAAGGTGGGGTTCTGTGACGCTTTGTCCGGTCGTTGAACACAAACGGCACGCGGGTTGCAGCTATGGCGAACTTTTAATCTAAACAAAACCCAAGGTCTAAACGGTGCCCTAAGGGCTGTATATATGGAGGAAGAGGGGGAATTTCGTGGCCTTTGGTGGAGGGGTCCAAATCAACCCTAACTCTTGTTTCCCCACACATACGGACTCTAAAAACAGCCTATACTTAAGTATTTCGAAATTACATGGGCCTGGCTCAATAATAAGGTGACGCAGCACCTAGAATAGCCTCGGACGACATTTATGAAGTAGCATCTTGTATATTTCGTCCAAGGCTTCATGCACCCATTATGGTGGCTTCAAAGTCCTGAAATCATCACTTGTAACTCCGTTTGTTCCCTTTGCATGGCATTATCTCCATGCTTGTTCTTGCTCCAATGTCCATCCTTCTCCAAGCTAGGGCCTTCATTTGTAAGCAAAACAAATGTATCCAATTTAGGCAGCATCATATTCTCATGAACATTAGAATCATTACCAAGAAACGAAAGTACCGATAATTTAATTGGCGCATGAGCTCTAGTAATTGGTCCAAGATATGTAGCAAGAGGGGCTGTGGGTGTAACAATGGTATTGATGTCCTCATCATCCTCCCTTCTTGAAATGAAGTCGCCCTCGACGGAAGCTCATATTCCTCACCCAAATAAGGCTTCAAATCTGCAATGTTAAAAGTGGACTAACCCCAAAATCTGCAGCAGCTCAAGTTTATATGCATTATCATTTATTTTCTAACACCTTAAATGGACCATCAGCACGTGGTATTAGCTTTGATTTATGCAAATTAGGAAACCTATCTCACGCAAATGTAACCAAACAAGATCTCCAGTGCAAAGACAACATGTTTTCTACCCTTATCTCCAAAGAAGTTTATATTTAGCATTCATACGCTCAATGTTTTCCTTAGTTATCTCATGCATTTTAAAATCAATTCAGCACGCTCTTTAGCATCAAAATTAACCTTCTCCAAGATGGAAGAGGCAACAAATCAATAGGTGCACGAGGTAGGAAGCCATACACAATTTCAAAAGGGCACATCTTAGTAGTAGAATGCAATGAACGATTATAAGCAAATTCAATATGAGGCAAGCATTCTTCCCACATTTTCTTATTATTCTTCAAAACAGCCCTAAGCATAGTAGACAATGTTCTATTGACTACTTCAGTTTGTCCATCAGTTTGGGGTGACAAGTAGTACTAAAAAGCAGTTTAGTCCCCAACTTAGCCCATAAACATCTCCAAAAGTGGCTAAGAAATTTAGTATCACGATCTGAAACAATAGTATTTGGCACACCATGCAAGCTTAATAATTTCACGAAAGAACAAATCAGCAACATTAACAAAGATCATCGCTTTTATGACATGGTATAAAGTGTGCCATTTTCGAGAATCTATCCACGACAACAAATATGCTATCCTCCCTTCTTTGTTCGAGGTAAACCTAAAACAAAGTCCATAGATATATCCTCCCAAGGAACACTAGGCACAGTGCAAAGGCATATATAAACCATGAGGATTGAGTCGTGACTTAGCTTTTTGACATGTAGTGCAGCGAGCAACAAAACGCCAACATCCCGCCTCATCTTTGGCCAAAAGAAATGTGTAGCAAGTATATCCTCCGCCTTCTTCACGCCAAAGTGTCCCATTAATCCTCCTCCATGCGCCTCCAACAACAACAAAAGACTAACAGAGCTAGCAGAATGCATAGCTTGTTAGCACGAACACAAAACCATCATTAATAACGAACTTGTTCCATGTTCTTCCTTCTTTACAATTCTGCATTACATCTTTAAAATCAGCATCATGCACATATTGATCTTTGATGGTCTCCAAACCAAATATTTTGAAGTCAAGTTGTGAAAGCATAGTATATCGACGAGACAAAGCATCAAGAATAACATTTTCTTTACCCTTCTTGTGTTTAATGACATAAGGGAAAGTCTCAATGAATTCAACCCATTTAGCATGTCTACGATTCAGTTTAGCTTGACTTTTAATATGTTTCAAAGATTCATGATCGAATGTATAACAAATTCTTTGGGCCATAAATAATGTTGCCATGTCTCTAAAGTCCTAACAAGAGCATATAATTCTTTGTCATAAGTAGAATAGTTCAGACTAGGCCCACTCAATTTTTCGTAAAAGTATGCAACAGGTTTGCTATCTTGTAATAACACACCTCCTAATCCAATTCCACTAGCATCACATTCAAGCTCAAAAGTCTTATTAAAGTCGAAGTTGGAGTAAAGGAGCATGTGTCAACTTATCTTTCAATACCGTGAAGGCTTCTTCCCGTATGCGGTACCCCAAACAAAAGGCACATCCTTCTTTGTAAGCTCATTGAGAGGTGCAGCAATGGTGCTAAAGTCTCTCACAAAACGCCTATAGAAACCAGCGAGTCCAAGAAAACTCCTCACTTGTGTGACCGCTTTGGGCTGCGCCAACTCTCAATAGCTTCAATCTTGGCTTTATCAACTTCAATTCCCGTGGAGTAACAACATAGCCAAGAAAAGATACTCGGTCGGTGCAAAAGGTGCACTTCCCAAGGTTACCAAACAAACGCATCACGAGAGCATTAAAAACAGCACGAATGTTCCAAATGTTCTTCCAAAGATTTGCTATAAATCAGTATATCATCAAAGTAAACTACCACAAATCGTCCAATGAAAGCACGAAACTTCGCTCATTAATCTCATGAAAGTACTAGGTGCATTAGTTAACCCAAAAGGCATGACTAACCACTCATATAATCCAAACTTAGTTTTAAATGCTGTTTTCCATTCATCTCCCAATTTCATACGAATTTGATGGTATCCACTACGCAAATCAACTTTGGAGAATATTGTAGAGCCACTTAATTCATCAAGCATATCATCTAGCCTAGGAATAGGATGACGATAACTAATAGTAATATTATTAATGCCTCTACAATCAACACACATACGCCGACGCACCATCCTTTTTAGGCACTAGTATAATAGGAACAGACAAGGACTAAGAGATTCGCAGATATAACCTTTGTCGAGCAGCTCCTGACTTGACGATAATCTCCTTCGCCTCCTCCGGATTGGTACGGTATGGTGCGCGGTTGGTAGCGATGCACCGAATTAAGTCAATTTGATGCTCAATCCTCGAATAGGTGGTAATCCTGTGGCACGCCTTGTGGGAAGACATCACGAACTCCCCGCAAAATGTTAGTGACAGTAGGGGCAAAGAGGAAGGCACGCCTCGAATGAAAATAATGCCTCTTTGCACACAAAAGCATAGCAAACAGATTTGCTAGAATCTAGCTCATCAATATCAGATTTGGTGGCAAATAAACATGCACTTTTCAGTTTAATTTCGAAGCAACATTAGATGGTTTATTATTAGGCTTCATTTGTTGCTCAAATTCTTTTGCCACAATCTGATTTTCACTCTTATTTTTCTCCTGTTTTGCTTTATTAGCTCTATTAATATCATCTTTCAAAATGGAATCAGAGTCATAGGAAGCAAAGTAATATTTTTATCCTTGTGAACAAGAGTATACTGATTGTTTCTACCATGGTGTACAGAATTTTATCAAATTGCCATGGTCTACCAAGTAATAAGGAACATGCTTGCATAGGTACCACATCACAATCAACATAATCAGCATATGTAGAGATACTAAAATGCACACTAACAAGACGTGTTACCTTAACCTTGCCGCTGTTGTTGAACCATTGGATGTAGTAAGGATGTGGATGTGGTCTTGTGGTGAGAGAAAGCTTCCACCATATCCATGCTAGCCAAGTTGTTGCAGCTCCTCCATCTATGATGACGCTAATAGAACGCTCCTTCACAACTCCCTTTGTATGGAACAAGTTATGCCTCTGATTTTGCTCAGCTTGTGTAACCTGCACACTCAAAACACGTTGAGCAACTAAACATTCATACCACAAAGATCTTCAAGAGCCATGTATTGCGCCTCAAGATCGTAATCATCTCCACCGTGTTCTTCATGTGTAATAAGAGCCAAAGTCTCTTCATCATAGTCACTAGCGACTCATACCCACCATCCTCAAGAGCAATCATCACACGCTGAGATTGGCATTCTCTCAAAAATGTCCTCTTCCCTTACAACGACGACAAATAATATCACTTGTGTGCCCTGCTGACGCCATGGAAGAAGAAGAGCTCTGTAGGCCCAAAGCAGTGTGCTCTTGGCGATAGTGGTGGTTGTGCCTCGCTTTCTTGTATCACGTTTGAGGTGGCAGCCACGGAGGTGCCGTGTAGTAGAACGTGGAAGTAGATGATGCACGTGGTGTCCATGATGAAGGTCGACCTGCAAAAAGTTAGTCCGCCCAACGCCTGCGATCCAAGACTTCACGCTCAGCTTTACAAGCAAGATGGAATAATCGAGTGATATTATTATAATCCTTGTAGTCTAGAATGGTCTGAATCTCTATTTAATCCACCCGTAAAACGCAAGCATAGCTTCATTCTCCTCAACAATACCACATCTAATCAAGCCAGTTTGTAATTCCCGATAATATTCTTCACCGAATTTTTTCCTTGTCTTAAGCGCTGCAATTTTTGAAGTAATTCACGCTGATAATATGGTGGAACCCAACGAGCACGCATAGCAGTTTTCAAAGCAGCCCAAGTAGCTGGAACAGATATAATCTACAATGTTCGCACCACCAAACACATGCAAAGCTAGTGAAAGCACAAACAGCAGCAGAACACGCCTCTCCTCGTGATATTGTAAACATGTAAATCGTTGTTCAGTTTCTAATTCCCAAGTAAGATATATATCAGAACATATCTACCTCAAATGGTGGAATATTCAATTTCAGTTTAGGGAGATGGTCATGATCTCGCACCAAGGGGAGCCCAACATTGCCATTATTTGCATGTGGACGACCTGGTGGTTGTGGTGCTGGTGGTTGCACGAGTTCGATGTTGATCAACCTCATCCTCGTAAGCTCACATAATCATCCTCCCCACCGCAGCAGCAGGAGCCATGTATATCAACAAAGAGACCAAAGAGCTTGGCCAGTCAAGAGGGACACGGAAGCTCATGGAGGGCTGTTTCACATGTGGAGGTAGTCCGTGTTGTTGTAGTAGAGGTGCGTTAGGTGCAGCCGGTGGTGGTGGTGGTAGACGCACGAGCAATTCATTAAACTTGATATCGAGCTTTGTTTCAACGCCTTCTCAATGCCATCTATCTTCTCCATGGCCTCTTCAAATCTATTTAGCACATCGTCCACCGCCCACTCATCATTTGTTGAAACTTATCATGTAGCGCTTTGTTTGTCATGTTCTCCCAAATACCTCTCGCCGGCTTGTGATCCTGCCATGGTTAGCAGCAATAGAAACACACAAGAATATGATTCGGCAGACTACTAGGAAGTGGTGGTGGTGGTGGTGGACAAATACAACCACAAGCAAATCTCAAATTCTTACCAGCCTACCCAAAGAAGAAAGGTGATCGCAAACCGATGTAGTCAAAACTCTCAAAGCTTGATAGAGCGATTACTGTGAGAGTCAAACGCACGATGTAGATGTATGTGGAGCTGGGAAGGCTTATAATATGGTAGCAAAAAGGGTCAGAATAATCAATTCAGAGATGCAAAGTTGAATAAACGCCAACGACGGTATCAGGTCGGGTCCTAGGCTAGACCGCATAGAGACGCGAGCCTAGAACACTAACAAAATCACGGCGCTGCACGGAAACAACGGAAAAGCACACTGAAATTTTTTTTCGCTTTTTTTTTTTTTTTTTTTGCGCTTTTTTTTTTTTTTTTTTGCGAAAATCACTATAATGGCGAGTGTCTCAAAACTCTTCCTGTGTCAAACCGACAGATGGGCACGAAATTTTTCGACCAAAAATTTTTTTTTTTTGACCGCCTTGACCCAAAACTGAAACGGGTCAAAAAACTTTCTATAACGGCGATCGCCTCAATCCACTTAGAAACACCTAAAATAGGATAGCCGTAAAATTTTTTGACAAGTACGCTTTTGGAAAATTTTGGGCCTAAACGGGGGGTTTCAGTTTCCAAACCTACTCCGCAAGGAAACACGAATCGAAACTAGATGGATCTCAAAACAAACCTAATATGAGAAAAACTCGGATTGGTGGTGGATATATGGTGGTGGTATATGACAATGTGGTGGTATATGGTAGCGGTGGTGGTATATGGATACGGATTGGTGGTGGTATATGGATACGGATTCAGAGCGGTGGCGAAAAGCAATGGTGGTAGATGGCAAGGCGATGATGATGAAAGCGCGCAAGCGTGACAACTTATGACCGTAACTCAAACTCTAAAAGACTAGACTCTAAGACCAAAGAACTTGACACGACGATGCAACCGCAAATTCAACAAAGCAAAACCCTAAAAGATTATGCAAAGGCTCGATTGGTTCGGATATGATGAACTAACCCTAATTTTTTTTGTGGCTTTTTCGTGGACAATAGGTATGAAGAATGACTCGATCTAAACTACGAAAAAACTGGAAAATCTCACCGAGCAACCTGAAATCTGATACCACTTGATAGAGGCAAAGGTGTCCCGATGTTTCGATGAGATGGTGGCTATCGCTTCGTGGGAGTCGACTTGACGATCCGACTACGAACGCAGCGAGACGCCGCGCTTAGCAATCGCTAAACCAACTTCCGAGGGTTATTGACCACGCCGAGCACGATCAACTCGACCACGAGGGCCTGCTTCCCGCGAGCAAACGAAGAACAAGCAAGAAACTGAGATTGCAACTGGATATTGCGAATATAAGATGAAAGCTTTATTGATCAAGGTGGGGTTCTGTGACGCTTTGTCCGGTCGTTGAACACAAACGGCACGCCAAGTTGCAGCTATGGCGAACTTTAATCTAAACAAAACCTGGTCTAAACGGTGCCCTAAGGGCTGTATATATGGAGGAAGAGGGGGAATTTCGTGGCCCTTGGTGGAGGGGTCCAAATCAACCCTAACTCTTGTTTCCCCACACATACGGACTCTAAAAACAGCCTATACTTAAGTATTTCGAAATTACATGGGCCTGGCCCAATAATAAGGTGACGAGACCTAGAATAGCCTCGGACGACATTTATGAAGTAGCATCTTGTATATTTCGTCCAAGGCTTCATGCACCCATTATGGTGGCTTCAAAGTCCTGAAATCATCACTTGTAACTCCGTTTGTTCCTCTTGCTATGCATGGCATTATCTCCATGCTTGTTCTTGCTCCAATGTCCATCCTTCTCCAAGCTAGGGCCTTCATTTGTAAGCAAAACAAATGTATCCAATTTAGGCAGCATCATATTCTCATGAACATTAGAATCATTACCAAGAAACGAAAGTACCGATAATTTAATTGGCGCATGCGAGCTCTAGTAATTGGTCCAAGATATGTAGCAAGAGGGGCTGTGGGTGTAACAATGGTATTGATGTCCTCATCAAGTTGACACATGCCCTTTACTCCAACTTCCCGACTTTAATAAGACTTTTGAGCTTGAATGTG
Source organism: Aegilops longissima (assembly GCA_021605205.1). NCBI lineage: Eukaryota > Viridiplantae > Streptophyta > Magnoliopsida > Poales > Poaceae > Aegilops > Aegilops longissima. The sequence goes on along the minus strand of JAHIAM010005736.1, from coordinate 85,541 downwards.
ATGCTAGTGGAATTGGATTAAGAGGTGTTTCTATAGTTATTAGCAATTGCTGATGAGCTTAAAAGAAGGATGTGCCTTTGTTTGGGGTACCGCATACTTTTATTGAAAGATAAGTTGACACATGCCCTTTACTCCAACTTCCTGAAATTTTTGAGCTTGAATGTGATGCTAGTGGAATTGGATTAGAGGTGTGTTATTACAAGATGGCAAACCTGTCATACTTTTCTCTAAAATTGAGGGGCCTAGTCTGAACTATTCTACTTATGACAAAGAATTATATGCTCTTGTTCGACTTTAGAGACATGGCAACATTATTTATGGCCCAAAGAATTTGTTATACATTCTGATCATGAATCTTTGAAACATATTAAAAGTCAAGCTAAACTGAATCGTAGACATGCTAAATGGGTTGAATTCATTGAGACTTTCCTTATGTCATTAAACACAAGAAGGGTAAAGAAAATGTTATTGCTGATGCTTTGTCTCGTCGCTATACTATGCTTTCACAACTTGACTTCAAAATATTTGGTTTGGAGACCATCAAAGATCAATATGTGCATGATGCTGATTTTAAAGATGTAATGCAGAATTGTAAAGAAGGAAGAACATGGAACAAGTTCGTTATTAATGATGGTTTTGTGTTCCGTACAACAAGCTATGCATTCCTCGCTAGCTCGCTTCGCTTTTTGTTGTTGCAGGAGGCGATGGAGGAGGATTAATGGGACACTTTGGCGCCAAGAAGACGGAGGATATACTTGCTACACATTTCTTTTGGCCAAAGATGAGACGGATGTTGAGCGCTTTGTTGCTCGCTGCACTACATGTCAAAAAGCTAAGTCACGACTCAATCCTCATGGTTTATATATGCCTTTGCTCGTGCTTCTAGTGTTCCTTGGGAGGATATATCTATGGACTTTGTTTTAGGTTTACCTCTAACAAAGAAGGGAGGGATAGCATATTTGTTGTCGTGGATAGATTCTCAAAATGGCACACTTTATACCATGTCATAAAAGCGATGATGTCATTAATGTTGCTGATTTGTTCTTTCGTGAAATTATTCGCTTGCATGGTGTGCCAAATACTATTGTTTCAGATCGTGATACTAAATTTCTTAGCCACTTTTGGAGATGTTTATGGGCTGTTGGGGACTAAACTGCTTTTTAGTACTACTTGTCACCCCCAAACCGATGGATAAACTCAAGTAGTCAATAGAACATTGTCTACTATGCTTAGGGCTGTTTTGAAGAATAATAAGAAAATGTGGGAAGAATGCTTGCCTCATATTGAATTTGCTTATAATCGCTCATTGCATTCTACTACTAAGATGTGCCCTTTGAAATTGTGTATGGCTTCCTACCGTGCACCTATTGATTTGTTGCCTCTTCCATCTTCGGAGAAGGTTAATTTTGATGCTAAAGAACGTGCTGAATTGATTTTAAAAGTGCATGAGATAACTAAGGAAAACATTGAGCGATGAATGCTAAATATAAACTTGCCGGAGATAAGGGTAGAAAACATGTTGTCTTTGCACCGGAGATCTTGTTTGGTTACATTTATGTAAGGATAGGTTTCCTAATTTGCGCAAATCAAAGCTAATGCCACGTGTTGATGGTCCATTTAAGGTGTTAGAGAAAATAAATGATAATGCATATAAACTTGAGCTGCCTCGCAGATTTTGGGGTTAGTCCCACTTTTAACATTGCAGATTTGAAGCCTTATTTGGGTGAGGAATATGAGCTCCGCGAGGACGACTTCATTTCAAGAAGGGAGGATGATGAGGACATCAATACCATTGTTACACCCACAGCCCCTACTGCTACATATACCGGACCAATTACTAGAGCTCACAGACGCCAATTAAATTATCGTGTACTTTCGCTTTTTGGTAATGATTCTAATGTTCATGAGAATATGATGCTGCTAAATTGGATACATTTGTTTTGCTTACAAATGAAGGCCCTAGCTTGGAGAAGGATGGACATTGAGCAAGAACAAGCATGGAGATAATGCCATGCTAAGGAGAACAAGAACGGAGTTACAAGTGATGATTCCAGACTTTGAAGCCACCCTAATGAGTGCATGAGGCCTTGGACGAAATATACAAGATGCCACTTCATAATATTCGTCCATAGGCTATTCTAGGTGCCACACACCTTATTATTGGGCCAGCCCATGTAATTTCGAAATACTTAAGTATAGGCTGTTTTAGAGTCCGATGTGGGGGAAACAAGAGTTAGGGTTGATTTCGACCCTCCACCAAGGGCCACGAAATTCCCTCTTCCTCCATATATACAGCCCTTAGGGCACCGCTTAGACCTTGGGTTTTGTTTAGATTAAAAGTTCGCCATAGCTGCAACTTCGCAGATTTCGCTTGTGTTCAACGACTGCATAAAGGCGCCACAGTAACCCCACCTTGATCAATAAAGCTTTCATCTTATATTCGCAATATCCAGATTGCAATCTCAGCTTTCTTGCTTGTTCTTCGCTTGCTCGCAGGAAACAGCCCTCGTGGTCGTTGATCGTGTTCGCGCGGTCAATAACCCTCGAAGTTGGTTTAGCGATTGCTATATGCGCGACGCCTCGCACGCCAGAGTCGGATCGTCAAGGTCGACTTCTCACGTAAACGATAGCCACCATCTCATCGAAACATCGGACACCTTTGCCTCTATCATTGATGTAGATGTTGGAGGAGTCGTTGAAGCTTGGTTGTTGGAGAAGCCGTAGGTCTTGGATGAGTATTTGGCGTACTTGAAGTCATCTTGCACTTGACGTTCCGCCTTTGTAGCTTGATGCACTAGCTCAATGAGGGTTGAGTATGGTTGGAAGTCGACGATCTTCTTGATGGGATGATTTAGTCCATTCAAGAAACGTGCCATAGTTTGCTCATCATCTTCCTTGACATTGGCTCGAATCATGGCTATCTCCATTTCCTTGTAGTATTCTTCAACACTCTTTGTTCCTTGCTTGAGTAGTTGGAGTTTCTTGAAAAGTTCGCGGTTGTAGTAGGTTGGCACAAAACGTGCTTGCAAGACATCCTTCATTTGAGCCCAAGTGGTGATTGGAGGTTCACCTCTTGCTTGTCGTCGCTCAATGATTTGTTCCCACCATATGAGCACTTAGTCTTGGAACTCAAGTGATGCCATAGCGATTTTCTTTGCTTCATCGTAGTTGATAGGGGCAAAGGTGTCCCGATGTTTCGATGAGATGGTGGCTATCGTTTCTGTGGGAGTCGACCTTGACGATCCGACTACTTAACGCAGAGACGCCGCCTTAGCAATCGCTAAACCAACTTCCGAGGGTTATTGACCACGCCGAGCACGATCAACTCGACCACGAGGGCCTGCTTCCTGAAAGCAAACGAAGAACAAGCAAGAAACTGAGATTGCAACTGGATATTGCGAATATAAGATGAAAGCTTTATTGATCAAGGTGGGGTTCTGTGGACGCTTTGTCTGGTTGTTGAACACAAACGGAGTACGCGGTTGCAGCTATGGCTAACTTTTTAATCTAAACAAAACCCAAGGTCTAAACGGTTCCCTAAGGGCTGTATATATGGAGGAAGAGGGGGAATTTCGTGGCCCTTGGTGGAGGGGTCCAAATCAACCCTAACTCTTGTTTCCCACACATACGGACTCTAAAAACAGCCTATACTTAAGTATTTCGAAATTACATGGGCCTGGCTCAATAATAAGGTGACGAGCACCTAGAATATCCTATGGACGAATATTATGAAGTGGCATCTTGTATATTTCGTCCAAGGCCTCATGCACTCATTAGGTGGCTTCAAAGTCCTGAATCATCACTTGAACTCCGTTTATTCCCTTGCGCATGCCAACATCTCCATGCTTGAACTTGCTCCAAGGTTCATCTTTCTTGTCCATGGTAGGCCCTTCATTTGTAACCAAAACAAATGTATCCAATTTAGGCAGCATCATATTCTCATGAACATTGGAATCGCTACCAAGAAACGAAAAGTACCGATAATTCAAATTGGCATGCGCGAGCTCTAGTAATTGGTCCAAGATGTATAGCAGCAGGGCTGGGGTGTAACAATGGTATTGATGTCCTCATCAAGAGTTGTGCAGCCGAAGATTTTGTCAACCTTCAATGCCCATGAGAGGTAGTCTTCGGGTCATTGCTTCCATTGAACTTGGGCATGGTGAATTTTAGCTTGTCAGAAGCGTTGTTTTTCATTGTGTTGTTGGCGATGTTGATGATGACGCCCTTGACGTGGATTGTAATCGCTTCATGTTGCTCTTGGCATGGAGGAAGACCATGATCAACTTGCCCTTGTTGAACTTGAGGTTGGAGTGGAGCTTGACGAGCTTGTGGAGGGGCTTGAGGAACTTGACGCTGTACATGAGGTTGGTAGTTCCTCTCTTGGATTTCTTCTCAAGGGCTTCTCTTGATTGCGCCTGCTCATGATTGCGTTGGCGAAGGCTCTACTTGATTCTTGAAGGGCACGCTATGCCTCAAGAGCTTGCCTCACATTGTTGTTGTTGAAGACGCTGAGTCTTGGCATCTTGTTCGCCTTGGTGAAGACGCGCCGCTTCTTCCTCTTGTTGGCGCATTTAAGACTTTGTCGTTCTTGAGCTTGAGCAAAAGCGTCTTGGTTTGATTGAGGACGAGGAATGATGTAGGGCGGAACCCTACGTGGACGATCTTTCACGCTTGGAGAGAATCCCTACGAGGAACACGAAGAACGAGCGGAAGAACACGAGGGAAAACACGGGGAGAACGAGAGAGAGATCACTCAACCGACAAGAAAACGATCACACAAGTGCTAGATTATCGAATGCATAAAGTGATACAAGATTCAAGGACAACAAAGGGTAGGATACAAGGGTAGCCGTTTTCTCCGCGAGGAGGTCTTGATGGGGTCCACCCTAGGAGGGGGTCTTGAATCCGCTTGGGGATCTTCTCCGAGAGGTCCCGATCTCAAGGAGAAGTAGCCAAGTGGATGAGCAAAGGCTCTCACACCAAATATGAGCAAATCCAAAGCTAACCCTAGAAAGGATGAGGGAAGGTCTATTTATAGTCTAGGACCTCCAAGGGGTAAGTTGGGGCGAACGAGTACATGGGCCTCGCCCGACACGCTGCACACAGCAGGGCGGTAGTACTGCTTGTTTCATGGCGGTAGTACCGCTTTCAGCGGTAGTACCGCTTGGTGGGCGGTAGTACCGCCTCGACGCCTGCTCGATTCCGGAGTGTGTCGGGTTTTATGGAAGTAGGTCGGATGGAGAGCGGTAGTACCGCTTGGTTCGCTCAGCGGTAGTACTGCTTGGCTTGAGCGGTAGTACATTCACCGGGCGGTAGTACTGGCTTGAGCGGTAGTACCGCCCCTCCGACTCGCAGCTCCTCTTCTTGCTCTTGGTGTCCATCTTGGCTGCAGCTTCCCTAGGTTGGTTCCTTGGTACCTAAGCATGCACAACATTCCGGATTGAGGTAGTAGCCATGTCTCGAGAGGGTCATATGATATTTCACTAAGGAGAGAGGTCACTCGGTCTCGAGAGCTCGGCTCGTGCTCTAGTCATGGGTCCTCTTGGCTCTTGATGAGACGGTTGTGGCTGCATGGGATGATCGGGATGCTCCGCATCATCTCCCCTTGGGAGAGATCCGACTCGGATCAAAAGCTTCATCTCCATGGAAAGGTGCGAGGTCCTTGACGTTGAAGATGTCGCCACGCTGTACTTGTCGCGAGGTATGTCGATCTTGTAAGCGCTTGTCGCTAGAAGCGCATAGTACCTTGAAAGGTCCATCGGCTCGAGGGAGAAGTTTGACTTATGCTCTTTGGGGAAGCGGTCCTCAAGGTGTAGCCATACTAGATCACCAATGTTGAAGACGATGGGTTGCTTGTTGGCATTGAGCTTGTTTGCTTGGCGCTGTACTTGGCGCCGATGGTGTGCCTTGTATCTTCGCATCTTCTTGATGTAGCTTGCTCGCTCACTTGCATCCATGTTGGTGCGCCTTGGAGAGGAAGTGGTAGAATGTCCAATGGGGACAACGGGTTGAAACCGTAGACGACCTCGAAGGGGACTTGCCTCAGTAGTTGAATGTCTTGCACGATTGTAGGCGATTTCATGATGGGTAGACATGCTTCCCACTCCTTGATGTTCTTCTTGATCAAGACACAAGTAGAGTGGATAGTGTGTGGTTCGTCACCTCCGCTTGGCCGCCGGTTTGAGGATGGTATGCCGAGGAGAACAAGAGCTTGATTCCAGCTTGGCACATAGGGTCTTCCAAAAGTAACTCAAGAACTTGACGCCACGATCGGAGACGATTGTCTTTGGTACGCCATGGAGTCGCAAGATTTCCCTACAAAAGAGATTTGCAACATGTGAAGCATCGCTCATCTTGTTGCAAGGAATGAAATGTGCCATTTTAGAAAATCTATCCACAACAACAAAGACGGAATCCTTGCCATTTTGAGTCCTAGGAAAACCAAGTACAAAATCCATACTAATGTCTTCCCATGGTTGATATGGAATAGGAAGAGGCATGTAAAGACCATGAGATTGAGCTTTAGACTTAGCTTTATGACATGTGTAGCATCGGTTGGTGAAGCGTGAGACGTCATGAACATCTTGGGCCAAAAGTAGTTGTTGGAGAGTGCGGCGAATGTCTTGTCGCGTCCAAAGTGTCCCATGAGGCCGCCTCCATGAGCCTCTTGCAAAAGGAGCAAACGAAGAGAAGACTCGGAATGCAAAGTTTGTTAGCTCTCATAAGGTAACCATCCTTGATGTAATATTGTTCCCAAGACGATGCGCCAAACACTTAGCATAAGGAGAAGTAAAAGATGGATCATGCTTATACAAGTCTTTTATATGCTCAAAACCAATAACATTCAACTCAAGTTGAGTGACAAGCATGTTTATGCGTGAAAGCGCCGCGGCAACTACATTTTCTTTACCCTTAATGTACTTGATCACATAAGGAAAAGATTCAATGAATTCACTCCATTTGGCATGACGCTTGTTCAATTTAGTTTGACCTTTGAGGTACTTAAGCCGCTTCATGATCGGTATGGATGACAAACTCATGCGGTCTAAGGTAATGTTCCCAAACATGTAGCACACGCACTAAAGCATACAATTCTTTGTCATAGATGGATAATTGTTGAGCACCGGAGAGTTTTTCACTAAAATAAGCAATGGCTCGCTTTTTCTTGCATCAAAACTCCGCCAATTCCGCACCACTTGCATCACAATGAACCTCAAAAGTTTTGTCAAAATTGGGCAAAGCAAGAATCGGAGCATGAGTAAGCAAAGACTTGAGCTCATCAAAAGCGGTTGATTGCAAAGTTCCCCAAACAAAGGGAGTATTCTTCTTGCTCAAAGCATGCAAAGGAGCGCAATTGTGCTAAAATCTTTCACAAAGCGACGATAGAAACCCGCAAGACCAAGAAAACTTCGACTTGTTGCAAATTGGTGGGTTAGCCAAGTTTTGATTGCTTCAATTTTAGATTCATCAACATGGACACCCTTTGAAGAAACAACAAAATCCAAGAAAACCACTTTGTCAACGCCAAAAGTGCATTTTTTCAAGTTTGCATAAAGGCTTTCCTTGTAAGAGTTTGCAACACAGATTTAACATGATTAATATGCTCTTTCATGGTTTTGCTAAACACAAGAATATCATCAAAGTAAACCACAACAAAGACTCCAATATAAGGACGAAGCACATGATGCATAAGACGACAAAAGTACCGGAGCTTCCGAAAGACCCATAGGCATCACTAACCACTCATATAAACCAAATTTGGTTTTGAAAGCAGTTTTCCATTCATCACCCTCTTGTATGCGATTTGATAATAGCCACTTTTAAGATCAATTTTGAGAAAAGTTGGCTCCACTAAGTTCATCAAGCATGTCATCTAAGCGAGGAATGGGATGCCTATATCGAACGGTAATAGCATTGATAGGTCTACAATCGAACACAAGCGGAAACTTCCATCGGCTTAGGCACAAGAATAACCGAACGCACAAGGGCTTAGGCTTTCACGCACATGACCGCTGTCGATGAGTTGTTGTACTTGCCGCTGAATCTCCTTGGTTTCTTCCGGATTGACTCGGTATGGAGCTTTGTTTGGTAGCGGCGCCCGGGATGAGGTCGATTCGATGCTCAATGCCTCAAGAGGAGGTAGACCCGAGGTAGCTCATCGGGGAAAACATCTTGAAATTCCTGCAAAAGAGATTGAAACACCAAAGGTAGCTCGTGAATGGTGTTAGTTTTTGGTTCTCCATCCTTGCACACAAGGACAAAGTGCATCACACTCGATGGGTGCTCACACACTTCTCTCATCTCACTTTTGGTGGCAAATAGAATGAGGTTTTTCTCTAGGCTAAGAGTCTCTCAAATTTGGCTTGTGGCTCTCACTCACTTTTGGGTGGATCACTTTCACACTTTTTCTCTATGATGTGTGGCTTGCTTGTCGGCTATCACTTGACTAGGAGACATAGGTCGTAGCACATACTCCTTCCCTTTCATCTTGAAGCTATAGTGATTGGTTCGCCCATTGTGGATGACACCACGGTCGAATTGCCATGGTCGACCAAGAAGGAGGTGGCAAACGGTCATTGGGACCACATCACACTCCAAAGTGTCTTCATAAGCACCAATTTTGAAGGAGACTTGGACCGATGCTCGACTCAGATAGTGCCGAGTCACTTAGCCATTGAACCTTGTAGGGTGTGGGTGCTTCTCTGACCAATTGTAGCTTGGAGCATAGTTCTTCACTTGCCAAGTTGTGGCAACTACCTCCATCGATGATGACCTTGATGGACCGCCCATTGATGCCGGCTTTTGTGTGAAAGATGTGGCATCGCTGGTCTTCTTCTTGTTGATGTTGAAGAGTCAAGACCTTGAGACAACGAGAGCGGGCTCAATCCTCATCACAAAAGACTTGATCATCTTCATCTTCATTCACTTGCCGTGCATGGCCACTTGCTCAAGGGCTTCCATTTCTCTTCACTCATAGAGTCATATGTGCCATCGCTGCTGAGGATCATGGTGCGCTTGTTGGTGCATTCAGATGACTTGTGGCTCGGCCGCCGCAAGTGAAACACTTGAAGGAGCTTGTCTTGATGGTCTCATCGGTCGGAGTAGAGGATGAAGCACGCGGCTTGAGGTTGCTTGTAGTAGGAGGAGGACGACTTGAACTTGTCGATGTCTTCTTGTAACTTGACTTGTCGCCGCTTCTTGAAGGAAGCTTGGTTGGTGTAGATGTTGGAGGAGTCGTTGAAGCTTGGTTGTTGGAGAAGTCAGAGGTCTTGGATGAGTACTTGGCGCATTTGAAGTCATCATGTACTTCATGCTCCGCCTTTGTAGCTTGATGTACGAGCTCAATGAGGGATGAGTATGGTTGAAGTCGGCGATCTTCTTGATGGGATGATTGAGTCCGCTCAAGAAACGTGCCATAGTTTGCTCATCATCTTCCTTGACATTGGCTCAATCATGGCTATCTCCATCTCCTTGTAGTATTCTTCAACGCTTTTGTTCCTTGCTTGAGTAGTTGGAGTTTCTTGAAGAGGTCGCGTTGTAGTAGGTTGGCACAAAACGTGCTCGCATGACATCCTTCATTTGAGCCCAAGTGGTGATTGAGGTTCACCTCTTGCTTGTCGTCAGCCAATGATTTGTTCCCACCATATGAGCACATAATCTTGGAACTCAAGTGATGCCATAGCGATTTTCTTCGCTTCATCGTAGTTGTGCAAGCGGAAGATTTTGTCAACCTTCAATGCCCATGAGAGGTAGTCTTCGGGTCATTGCTTCCATTGAACTTGGGCATGGTGAATTTTAGCTTGTCAGAAGCGCTGTTTTCATTGTGTTGTTGGCGATGTTGATGATGACGCCCTTGACGTGGAATGTACTCGCCTTCATGTTGCTCTTGGCGCGAGGAAGACCATGATCAACTTGCTCTTGTTGAACTTGATGTTGAGGTGGAGCTTGACGAGCTTGTGGAGGGGCTTGAGGAACTTGACGCTGCGTATGAGGTTGGTAGTTCCTCTTGGATTTCTTCTCAAGGGCTTCTCTTGATTGCGCCTGCTCATGATTGCGGTTGGCGAAGGCTCTACTTGATTCTTGAAGGCACGCTATGCCTCAAGAGCTTGCGCTTCACGTTGTTGTTGTTGAAGACGCTGAGCCTTGGCGCCTTGTTCGCCTTGGTGACGACGCGCTCTTTCTTCCTCTTGTTGGCGCATTTAAGACGTTGTTGTTCTTGGGCTTGAGCAAAAGCCTCTTGGTTTGATTGAGGACGAGGAACTTGATCATCAACTTGTTTTTGTGAATGCTTGTCATGTAGCGGTTGCTAGATGCATGACGGTCTTGGCGCTGCTCGTCAAGAGTGTTCGATGACGGTGTACTTGAGTCGAGAATGTGTCGCCGGAATGTCGACTGAGCGGCTCTGCCTTGATGATGAAGAAGTGGAATGATGCCGCTTTCTCATCAACGCCGGATCTCGCCCATTCTTGCATCATTCTCTTCCTTGTGAGCCTCGAACTTGTTGTCGAAGTAGTCTCTTGTACGCTGCTCGAGAGTCGCAAGTCGGTGGCGAGGTTGTCGATGCGGTCGCCATTGCTTGTTGTTCTTGGTGCAACGCCACAGCACCAAAGAGGTGGCTCTTGGTGACGATGAGGACATGTCACCGCCTTGCTCGATGAAGAGTGGGTTGGTAGAAGAACTTGGCCTATCCATCATTCCAAACAAGATGTGAGTGGTAGAACGGAAAAGAACTTATACCAATGTACCTTTGACCGATGTTGAAAATGAATCAAGTTCACTCAAATGCGGACAATGAAATAGCACTCTTGGTACCGATTCTTGTCGGTTCTCACACCTACACAAATAAAAGCTTATGGTGGAGCTCGTTAGATGGTGGCACAAAATTTGATGCAATTGTAAGTGAGACTCAATAAAGTTGAAAAGATTCGCAAATTCGCAAATGTAACAAGTAGACCAAGCAAGTAGTGGTACACGGAAACACACACGCAAATAGATAAGTGGGATTGTGCAAACCAAAAGTGAGCCAAAATGTGGAAACCACGAGAATGCTCTTGTTGCACAATACTAGAGAGACGCTAGCACGATTGCACAAAAGGCGGATACGCGAACTTGTGCACAACCTATTAGGCAAAAATGCAACGATCTCTATCCCAAGTATGCTATATGTATGATATTTCGGTGCTATGATCCAAGATGATCGGATATGACAATCTTAATGTTGTATGATGCTATGGTTCTTGCTTATAAGCTCTTTGCTTATCTTTCCTCTTTGCTTAAAAGCTTGGGTGGCTCTTTCCTTTTGAGCTCTTTTCTTATGCAAACTTCACGAACCAAGATAGCAATTGTGTATGCGATGACAACATTGTGACACACAAGTTGATCTCAAGATATGCACCACTATGGTATGCTATGTATGCTATGGAGTATGATCACTAAGGTGCACAAGTCACGCTGCCGCAATACTCAATGGCTAGTCTCGATGGGTAAGCAACGCAAAAGTAAGGCTATGTGGTTATCAATGCAATTATAGAGATGACAAAGATGTCGCCGAGGTTACCGCCCTGACGAAGATGAGTCCTTGCCGAATATGAGCGGTGGTGATGTTGACGCCGAACCGCACTCTATATAGCCAAACACAATAGGACACGGAACCACAACCCAAATTCTCAAAGACCAAAAGCGAAAATGTGGTAGCGGAAAGTGGAGGTGGTATAGCGGATGATGTGGTTTAAGCCCTAGGCAAAGATGCCGATGTTTGGAAAATTTGATGGTGTCAAAAGGTGGTGAAACCAAGGTGAGGACTTCGGCACGCCGATAGCTTCAAACGAGCCAAAGAACACTCAAATCGGAGTTCGAGTGAAAAGTTACGATGAAAATGGTGAAAGTTGAAGGCTGAATCGCCAGGGCGGTAGTACTGCTGGGAGGGCGGTAGTACCGCCAGAAGCGGTAGTACCGCTTGAACGGGCGGTAGTACCGCCGTGTCGCGATTTTTCGATTTTTAGGCTGAACGGGGCTGGCGGAAGTGTTGCGCTCAGCGGTAGTACCGCTTAGGAGGGCGGTAGTATCACACAGCGGTAGTACCGCTTAGGAGGGCGGTAGTACCGCCATGTCGGATTTTCTCGATTGTTCAACGGTTGCGCGATTTTGGGGCGGAAATGGTGATTTCGGGTCAAAATTGATGGATTTTGTGGATGGAAAGAGGTGAAACTTGGGGAGATGCTAGATCGACTAAACCAAGCAAATCCACTGGATCAAAATCAACAAAATTTCATCACACTAACAAATCACAAAAAATTTTGGGGCTATTTTGTGGGGAATTTTCGAATTAGGACAAAACAACAAAATCAAGCTAGAAAAGAGGGTAGGGGCTCCAATAACGTGATCAACGTGGCTCATGATACCATGATGATGTAGGGCGGAACCCCACGTGGACGATCTTTCACGCTTGAGAGAATCCTCACGAGGAACACGAAGAACGAGCGGAAGAACACGAGGGAAAACACGGGAGAACGAGAGAGATCACTCAACCGACAAGAAAACGATCACACAAGTGTTAGATTATCGAATGCATAAAGTGATACAAGATTCAAGGACAACAAAGGGTAGGATACAAGGGTAGCCGTTTTCTCCGCGAGGAGGTCTTGATGGGGTCCACCCTAGGAGGGGGTCTTGAATCCGCTTGGGGATCTTTCTCCGAGAGGTCCCGATCTTGAAGGAGAAGTAGCCAAGTGGATGAGCAAAGGCTCTCACACCAAATATGAGCAAATCCAAAGCTAACCCTAGAAAGGATGAGGGAAGGTCTATTTATAGTCTAGGACCTCCAAGGGGTAAGTTGGGGCGAACGAGTACATGGGCCTCGCCCGACACGCTGCACACAGCAGGGCGGTAGTACTGCTGTTTCATGGCGGTAGTACTGCCAGCCGTAGTACCGCTTGGTGGGCGGTAGTACCGCCTCGACGCCTGCTCGATTCCTCGGAGGTGTCGGGTTTTATGGAAGTAGGTCGGATGGAGAGCGGTAGTACCGCTTGGTTTCGGCTCAGCGTAGTACTGCTGGCTTGAGCGGTAGTACATTGCATTGGGCGGTAGTACTGCTTGGCTTGAGCGGTAGTACCGCCCCTCCGACTCGCAGCTCCTCTTCTTGCTCTTGGTGTCCATCTTGGCTGCAGCTTCTCCTAGGTTGGTTCCTTGGTACCTAAGCATGCACAACATTCCGGATTGAGGTAGTAGCCATGTCTCGAGAGGGTCATATGATATTTCACTAAGGAGAGAGGTCACCTCGGTCTCGAGAGCTCGGGCTCGTGCTCTAGTCATGGGTCCTCTTGGCTCTTGATGAGACGGTTGTGGCTGCATGGGGATGATCGTGGGATGCTCCGCATCAAGGAACTTGATCATCAACTTGCTCTTGTGAATGCTTGTCATGTAGCGGGTTGCGAGATGCATGACGGTCTTGACGAGCGGCACGACGAAGAGTGTTCGAAGTTGGTGTACTTGAGTCGTAGAAGGTGTCGCCGGAGTGTCGACTCGAGCGGCCCGCCTTGATGATGAAGAAGTAGAATGATGTCGGCTTCTCATCAAGGCACGATCTCGTCCCATTCTTGCATCATTCTCTTGCTTGTGAGCGCCGAACTTGTTGTCGGCGTAGTCCCTTGTACGCTGCTCTGAGAGTCGCAAGTCGGTGGCGAGGTTGTCGATGCGGTCGCCATTGCTTGTTGTTCTTGGTGCAACGCTTGCACAGCACCAAAGAGGTGGCTCTTGGTGACGATGATGACATGTCGCCGCCTTGCTCGATGAAGAGTGGGTTGGTAGAAGTACTTGGCCTATCCATCATTCCAAGAAATGTGAGTGGTAGAACGGAAAGAACTTATACCAATGTACCTTTGACCGATGTTGATGATGAATCAAGTTCACTCAAATGCGACAATGAAATAGCACTATTGGTACCGATTCTTGTCTGTTCTCCCACCTACACAAATAAAAGCTTATGGTGGAGCTCGTTAGGATGGTGGCACAAAATTTGATGCAATTGTAAGTGAGACTCAATAATGTTGGAAATGATTCACAAATTTGCAAATGCAACGAGTAGACCAATAGCAAGATATGGTACACGGAAACACACACGCAAATAGATAATATGGGGTTATGCAACCAAGGATGAGCCAAATGTGGAATTCACCAGATGCTCGTTGCACAACACTAGAGAGACGCTTAGCACGATTGCACAATAGGCGGATACTTAACTTGTGCACAACCTACTAAGCAAAAATGCAACGACTTCTATCCCAAGTATGCTATATGTATGGTGTTTAGATGTGTTGATCCAAGATGATCAAGTATGACAATCTTAATGTCAGTATGATGCTATGGTTCTTGCTCATAAGCTCTTTGCTTATCTTTCTCTTTGCTTAAAAGCTTGATTGGCTCTTTTCTTTGAGCTCTTTTCTCATGCAAAACTTCACGAACCAAGATAGCAATTGTGTATGCGATGACAACTTTGTGACACACAAGTTGATGCCAAGATATGCACCACTTTGGTATGGTATGTATGCTATGTAGTATGATCACTAATGTGCACAAGTCACGCTGTTCGCAATACTCAATGGCTAGTCTCGATGGGTAAGCAACGCAAAAGATGGGCTATGATGGTTATCAATGCAATTGCAAGTAATGAGAAGGATGTCACGATGTTACCGCCCCTGGCTAAGATGAGCGGTGGTGATGTTGATGTTGAACCATACCTAGATAGCCAAACACAAAAGGATACGGAAACCCCAACTCAAATTCTCAAAGCAAAATTTGGCAACATTGTCGGAATTGGTAGTGGGAAAGGCTATGGTGGTGTTATGCGGAAGTGGTGGAGGTATATGGAAGTGTCTGTGGGCACCAGGACAAAATTTGGCGAGAGTTAGGCGGTAAACGGGGTGGTGGATGGGGATTGCTGTTGCCAGGAGCCGGATGTCCGGGCCGGTCGGGCCGGATGTCCAGGCTGTTCGGGCCGGATGTCCGGGCTCTGGGTCCGTGGATGAACTTGATGAACACCGCGTGGGGAGGTCAAATCCGGGGCAAAATTCGGGCGATTTTGTGGATGGAAATTGTGGAAATGGTGGGGAAATGCTAGATCTTCCTGCAACACACGAAATCCGCGGAGCAAATCCAACAAAACTTCATCACACTAACAAATCACAAAAAAAAATTGGGGCTATTTTTGGTGGGGAATTTTCGGAATTAGGACAAAAACAACAAAATCAAGCTAGAAAAAGAGGGGTAGGGGCTCAAAAAACGTGATCAACGTGGCTCGTGATACCAAGATGATGTAGGGCGGAACCCTACGTGCATGATCTTTCACGTTGGAGCGGATCCTACGGTGAATCACGAAGAACACGCGGAAGAACAAGAGGAAAACACGGGGAAAACGAGAGAGAATTCACTCAACCAACAAGAGATCAATCACACAAGTGCTAGATCATCGATCACATAAGGTGGCACAAGATTCAAGATCAACAAAGGAAAGATACAAACGGTAGTCGTTCTTCTCTGTGAGGAGGCCTTGATGGGGTCCACCCTAGAAGGGGGTCTTGAATCCGCTTGGGGGATCTTCTCCTTAGAGGTCCTGATCTCCGAGGAGAAGTAGCCAAGTGGATGAGCAAAGGCTCTCACACAAAATATGAGCTAATCCAATGCTAACTTAGAAAGAGGAAGGGGATGGAGTATATATAGTCTAGGGGGCGAAGGGGTACATGGGACTTGTCCCGGATACACTACACGCAGGCAGGGGAGGCCGGATGTCCGGGCGTCGAGCCGGATGTCCGGGCGTCGAGCCGGATGTCCGGGCCTTCGCGAGGCGCCGGATGTCCGGGCTGGTGCGGCCACTTCTGCCGATTCGTTATGGGTGCCGGATTTCCGGCCAAAGCCGGATATCCGGCCGGGGGCGGATGTCCGGCATGGAGGCCGGATGTCCGCCCCAGAGTTTCGCTGGGCTTTATTGTGGTGCCGGTGTTCCAGGGGCCGATGTCCGGTCCTGGCCGGATGTCCGGGCCCGAGGGTGAACTTGTCCGCTCGTGGTCCTCTTCATCCGTGGACTTGGCGGCTCGCCCATCTTCACGCATCTTCGAATGCTCCTCTTGACACCTAATGATGCATAGCATATCGGACTTAGGTAGTAGCCATGTCTCGAGTGGATCATATGTGATATCACTAAGGAAGGAAGTCACCTCGTTCTCGAGAGCTCTAGCTCTAGCTCGTGTCATGGGTCCTCTTGGCTCTTGATGAGACGATTGTCGATCCATGGGGATGATCGTGGGATGCTCCGCATCACTTGAGCAAGTGGCCATGCACCGGCGAGTGAATGAAGATGAAGATGATCAAGTCTTTTGCGATGAGGATTCGAGCCCCGCTCTCGTTGTCTCCAAGTTCTTGACTCTTCAACATCAACAAGAAGACGACCAAAGATGCCACATCTTCCACACAAAATCCGACATCAACGGAAGGTCCGTCAAGGTCATCATTGATGGAGGAAGTTGCCACAACTTGGCAAGTGAAGAACTATGTTCCAAACTTCATTTGTTCAAGAGGAAGCACCCGCACCCCTACAAGGTTCAATGGCTAAGTGACTCCGGCACTATACGAGTCGAGCCTACGGTCCAAGTCTCCTTCAAAATTGGTGCTTATGAAGACACTTTGGAATGTGATGTGGTCCCAATGACGGTTTGCCACCTCCTTCTAGGTCCACCATGGCACCGACCGTATGCCATCCACAATGGGCGCACCAATCACTATAGCTTCAAGATGAAAGGAAAGGAATATGTGCACGACCTATGTCTCCTAGTCAAGGATAGCGCATAAGCAAGCCACCCATCATAGAGACAAAAGTGAGAAAGTGATCCACCAAAAGTGAGTGAGAGCCACAAGCTAAACTTGAGCGCCTTCGCCTAGAGAGAAAAAACCTCCTACTATTTGCCACCAAAAGTGAGATGAGAGAAGTGTGTGAGAACCCATCTAGTGTGATGCACTTTGTCCTTGTGTGCAAGGATGGAGACCCAACAACTAACACCTCTCATGAGCTACCTTTAGTGTTTAAATCTCTTTTGCAGGAATTCCAAGATATTTTCCCTGATGAGCTACCTCCGGGCCTACCTCCTCTTCGAGGCATTGAGCAACGAATCGACCTCATCCCCGGAGCGCCTCTACCAAACAAAGCTCCATACCAAGTCAATCCCGAAGAAACCAAGGAGATTCAACGGCAAGTACAACAACTCATCGACAACGGTCATGTACGTGAAAGCCTAAGCCCTTGTGCCGTTCCAGTTATACTTGTGCCTAAGCCCGATGGAAGTTTCCGCTATAGGCATCCCATTCCTCGCTTAGATGATATGCTTGATGAACTTAGTGGAGCCGACTTTTTCTCAAAAATTGACCTTAAAAGTGGCTATTATCAAATCCGCATACAAGAGGGAGATGAATGGAAAACTGCTTTCAAAACCAAATTTGGTTTATATGAGTGGTTAGTGATGCCTATGGGTCTTTCTGAGGCTCCCTGTGATTTCGTATGCTTTTATGCATCATGTGCTTCGTCCTTACATTGGAGTCTTTGTTGTGGTTTACTTGACGATATTCTTGTGTTTAGCAAAACCATGAAAGAACATCTTAATCATGTTAGGACTGTTTTGCAAACCCTTCGCAAGGAAAGTCATTACGCAAACATGAAAAATGCACATTTGGTGTTGACAAAGTGGTTTTCTTGGGTTTTGTAGTATCCTCAAAGGGTGTCCATGTTGATGAATCTAAAATTGAAGCAATTAAAACTTGGCCCCAACCCACCAATTTGCAACAAGTGCGTAGCTTTCTTGGTCTTATGGGTTTTATCGCCGCTTGTGAAAGATTTTAGCACAATTGCCGCCCTTTGCATGCCTTGAGTAAGAAGAATACCCTTTGTTTGGGGAACTTTGCAATCAACCGCTTTTGATGAGCTTAAGTCTTTGCTTACTCATGTCTCGATTCTTGCTTTGCCCAATTTTGACAAGACTTTGAGGTTTATTGTGATGCAAGTGGTACCGAATTGGCGGAGTTTTGATGCAAGAAAACGAGCCATTGCTTATTTTAGTGAAAACTCTCCGTGCTCAACTTAATTATCCCATCTATGACAAAGAATTGTATGCTTTAGTGCGGTGCTACATGTTTGGGAACATTACCTTAGACCTCATGAGTTTGTCATCCATACCGATAATGAATCACTTAAGTACCTCAAAGGTCAAACTAAGTTGAACAAGCGCCATGCCAAATGGAGTGAATTTATTGAATCTTTTCCTTATGTGATCAAGTACATTAAGGGTAAAGAAAATGTAGTTGCCGACGCTTTCACGTGATATGCATGCTTGTCACCAACTTGAGTTGAATGTTATTGGGTTTGAGCACATCAAAGACTTGTATGCTAATGATCCATCTTTTGCTATCCCTTATGATAAGTGTTTGACGATACTTCTTGGGAACAATATTACATCAAGGATGATTATCTTATGAGAGCTAACAAGCTATGCATTCCCGAGTCTTCTCTTCGTTTGCTCATTTTGCAAGAGGCTCATGGAGGCGGACTCATGGGACACTTTGGACGTGACAAGACATTCGCCACGCTCTCCAACAACTACTTTTGGCCCAAGATGTTCCGCGACGTCTCACGCTTCACCAACCGTTGCTCTACATGCCGTAAAGCTATGTCTAAAGCTCAATACCACGGTCTTTACATGCCCCTTCCTATTCCTTATCAACCTTGGGAAGACATTAGCATGGACTTTGTACTTGGTTTGCCTAGAACTCAAAATGGAAAGGACTCCGTGTTTGTTGTTGTGGATAGATTTTCTAAGATGGCACATTTCATTCCTTGCAACAAGATAGACGATGCTTCACATGTTGCAAATCTCTTTGTAGGGAAATCTTGCGACTCCATGGAGTACCAAAGACAATCGCTCCGATCGTGACGCCAAGTTCTTGAGTTACTTTTGAAGACCCTATGCGCCAAGCTCGAATCAAGCTCTTGTTCTCATGGGCATACCATCCTCAAACCGACGGCCAAACGGAGGTGACGAACCGCACACTATCCACTCTACTTCGTGTCTTGATCAAGAAGAACATCAAGGAGTGGAAGCATGTCTACCCATCGCCGAGTACGCCTACAACCGCAAGACATTCGACTACCGCAAGTCCCCTTCGAGGTCGCTTCACGGCTTCAACCCGTTGTCCCCATTGGACATTCTACCTCTTCCTCTACAAGAGCGCACCAACATGGATGCGAGTGCACGGGCAAGCTTGATGCGGAGCATCCCACGATCATCCCCATGCATCCACAACCGTCTCATCAAGAGCCAAGAGGACCCATGACTAGAGCACGAGCTCGAGCTCTCGAGACCGAGGTGACTTCTCTCCTTAGTGAAATATCATATGACCCTCTCGAGACATGGCTACTACCTCAATCCGGAATGTTGTGCATGCTTAGGTACCAAGGAACCCACCTAGGAGAAGCTGCAGCCCAAGATGGACACCAAGAGCAAGAGGAGGAGCTGCAGAGTCCGTAGGGAGCCAGATTACCGCCAAGCCAAGCGGTATTATCACCAATGAAGCAGACTACCGCTCAAGCCAAGCGGTACTACTGACTGAGCCGAGCCAAGCGGTACTACCGCTTCCATCCGCCTACTTCCGCAAAACCCGACACACTCCAGAATCGAACGGCCAGAGCGGCATTATCATTGAAAGCGGTATCACCACCAGAGAATCTGTACTACCGCCTCACCTGTAGGTAGCGATCGGGCCGAGGCCCATGTACTGCTTTCGCCTCTAACTTACCCCTTGGAGGTCCTAGACTATAAATAGACCTTCCCTCATCCTTTCTAGGGTTAGCTTTGGATTTGCTCATATTTCGTGTGAGAGCCTTTGCTCATCCCTCGGGCTACTTCTCCTGAGATCAGACCTCTACGGAGAAGATCCCCACGTGATCCAAGAGCCCCTTCTAGGGCGGACCCCATCAAGACCTCCTCGCGGAGAAGAACGGCTACTCGTGTATCCTTACCTTTGTTGATCTTGAACCTTGTGCCACTCTATGTATTCGATAATCTAGCACTTGTGTGATTGTTTTCTTGTCGGTTGAGTGTTGCCCCTTGTTCCTCCTCGTGATTTGATGCGGAGCATCCCACGATCATCCCCATGCATCCACAACCGTCTCATCAAGAGCCAAGAGGACCCATGACTAGAGCACGAGCTCGAGCTCTCGAGACCGAGGTGACTTCTCTCCTTAGTGAAATATCATATGACCCTCTCGAGACATGGCTACTACCTCAACTGAATGTTGTGCATGCTTAGGTACCAAGGAACCAATCTAGGAGAAGCTGCAGCCCAAGAGGGACACCAAGAGCAAGAGAAGGAGCTGCAGAGTCCAGAGGGAGCGGTACTATCATTGCCAAGCTTGCATTATCACCAAATGAGCTGTATTACTGCATTGCCAAGCGGTACTACCACGAGCCGAGCCAAGCGGTACTACCGCCTCCATCCGCCTACTCCGCAAAACCCGACACACTCCAGAATCGAACGAGGCCGAGCGGTACTATCACCACCAAGCGGTATTATCACTGAAAGCGGTACTACCGCCATGAAGCAACAGATTATCATCTCGCTCACACAAGAGAGATCGGGCCGAGGCCCATGTACTCTTTTCGCCTCTAACTTACCCCTTGGAGGTCCTAGACTATAAATAGACCTTCCCTCATCCTTTCTAGGGTTAGCTTTGGATTTGCTCATATTTCGTGTGAGAGCCTTTGCTCATCCACTTGGCTACTTCTCCTCGAGATCAGGACCTCACGGAGAAGATCCCCAAGCGGATTCAAGACCCTCCTAGGGTGGACCCCATCAAGACCTCCTCTCGGAGAAGAACGGCTACCCTTGTATCCTACCCTTTGTTGTCCTTGAATCTTGTGCCACTCTATGTGTTTGATAATCTAGCACTTGTGTGATCGCTTTCTTGTCGGTTGAGTGATCTCTCTCGCTCTCCCCGTGTTTTCCCTCGTGTTCTTCCGCCGCTCTTCGTGTTCCTCGAGGGATTCTCTCCAAGCGTGAAAGATCGCCCACGAGGGTTCCGCCTCACATCATCATGGTATCATGAGCCACGCTGATCACGCTATTGGAGCCCCTACCCTCTTTTTCTAGCTTGATTTTGTTGTTTTTGTCCTAATTCAAAATTCCCCACAAAAATAGCCCCAATTTTTTTTGTGATTTGTTAGTGTGATGAAATTTTGTTGATTTTGATCCGTGGATTGGCTTGGTTTCAGTCGATCTAGCATCTCCCAAGTTTCACCTCTTTCCATCCATTAAAATCCATCGAATTTTGACCCCAAATCGCCCATTTCCGCCTCAAAATCGCTAAGAACGAGTCGAAAGCAATGAGAAAATCTCGACTCGAGCGGTATTATCACTTCTTCGAGCGGTATTATCACGAGAGCGGTATTATCGCCTCCTAGCGGTACTACCGCTGAGCACGGCACTACCGCCAGCCCCGCTCAGCCTAAATAGTCGGTAATCCGACACGAGCGGTACTATCGCTGCTCCAAGCGGTATTATCACACGAGCGGTACTACCGCCTCCCCAATGGGTACTACCGCCCGCCAGTTTCAGCCTTCCAACTTTCACCATTTTCATCATAACTTTTCACTCCAACTCCGATTTGAGTGTTCTTGGCCTGCTTTGAAGCTATCGACGCGTCTGAGGACCTCACCTTGGTTTCACCACCTTTTGACACCATCAAATTTTCCTAACATCGGCATCTTGGCCTAGGGCTTAAACCACATCATCCGCTATACCACCTCCACTTTCCGCTACCACATTTTCGCTTTTGGTCTTTGAGAATTTGAGTTGTGGTTCCTGTGTCCTATTGTGTTTCGCTATATAGGTACGGTTCGACGTCAACATCACCACCACGCATCTTCGCTAAGGACTCATCATCGCTAAGGACGGTAACCTCGATTTACATCTTTGTCATCTCTCGCAATTGCATTGATAACCACATAGCCTTACTTTTATGCTGCTTACCCATCGAGACTAGCCATTGAGTATTGCCGGCAACGTGACTTGTGCACCTTAGTGATCATACTCCATAGCATACATAGCATACCAAAGTGGTGCATATCTTGAGATCAACTTGTGTGTCACAATGTTGTCATAGCATACACAATTGCTATCTTGGTTCATGAAGTTTGCATAAGAAAAGAGCTCAAAAGGAAAGAGCCACCCAAGCTTTTAAGCAAAGAGGAAAGATAAGCAAAGAGCTTATAAGCAAGAACCATAGCATCATACAACATTAAGATTGTCATATCCGATCATCTTGGATCATAGCACCAAAATATCATACATATAGCATACTTGGGATAGAGATCGCTGCATTTTTGCTTAATAGGTTGTGCACAAGTTCACAGATCCGCCTTTTGTGCAATCGTATAGCGCTCTCTAGTATTGTGCAACAAGAGCATTCTCGTGGTTTCCACATTTTGGCTCACTTTTCGGTTTGCACAATCCCACTTATCTATTTATGTGTGTTTCGTGTACCACTACTTGCTTGGTCTACTTGTTACATTTGCGAATTTGCTAATCTTTTTCAACTTTATTGAGTCTCACTTACAATCGCATCAAATTTTGTGCCACCATCCTAACCGAGCTCCACCATAAGCTTTCATTTGTGTAGGTGTGAGAACCGACAAGAATCGGTACCAAGAGTGCTATTTCATTGTCCGCATTTGAGTGAACTTGATTCATTTTCAACATCGGTCAAAGGTACATTGGTATAAGTTCTTTCCGCTCTACCACTCACATCTTGTTTGGAATGATGGATAGGCCAAGTTCTTCTACCAACCCACTCTTCATCGAGAAAGACGACGACATGTCCTCATACGCCACCAAGAGCCACCTCTTTGGTGCACAACGAGCGTTGCACCAAGAACAACAAGCAATGAGCGATCAGATCGACAACCTCGCCATCGACTTGCGACTCTCCGAGCAACGACAAGAGACTACTTCGACAACAAGTTCGAGGCTCACAAGGAAGAGAATGATGCAAGAATGGACGAGATCCGCGCTGATGAGAAAACGCATCATTCCACTTCTTCATCATCAAGACGGAGCCGCCGAGTCGACATTCCGACGACACATTCTACGACTCAAGTACACCGCCATCGAACACTCTTCGACGAGCCGCTGCCAAGACCGCTATGCATCTCGCAACCCGCTACATGACAAGCATTCACAAGAGCAAGTTGATGATCAAGTTCTCGCCCTCAATCAAACCAAGAGGCTTTTGCTCAAGCTTCCAAGAACGACAACGCCTTCGCCGCCAACAAGAGGAAGAAAGAGCACGCCGTCACTAAGATTTAACAAGACGCCAAGGCTCAACGCCTTCAACAACAACAACGTGAAGCGCAAGCTCTTGAGGCGCAACGCGTCCTTCAAGAATCAAGTCGAGCCTTCGCCAACCGCAATCGCGAACGGCGCAATCAAGAGGAAGCCCTTCGAGAAGAAATCCAAGAGAGGAACTACCAACCTCATGTACAACGCCAAGTTCCTCAAGCTCCTCCACAAGCTCGCCAAGCTCCACCTCAACATCAAGTTCAACAAGAGCAAGTTGATCATGGTCTTCCTCCGCGCAAGAGCAACATGAAGACGAGTACATTCCACGCCAAGGACGCCATCATCAACATCGCCAACAACACAATGAAGAGCAACGCCACGGCAAGCTAAAATTCACCATGCCAAAGTTCAATGGAAGCAATGACCTCAAGACTACCTCTCATGGGCATTGAAGGTTGACAAAATCTTCCGCTTGCAATAACTACGATGAAGCGAAGAAAATCGCTATGGCATCACTTGAGTTCCAAGATTATGTGCTCATATGGTGGGAACAAATCATTGAGCGACGACAAGCAAGAGGTGAACCCCAATCACCACTTGGGCTCAAATGAAGGATGTCATGCGAGCACGCTTTGTGCCAACCTACTACAACCGCGACTTCTTCAAGAAACTCCAACTACTCAAGCAAGGAACAAAGAGCGTTGAAGAATACTACAAGGAGATGGAGATAGCCATGATTCGAGCCAATGTCAAGGAAGATGATGAGCAAACTATGGCACGCTTCTTGAATGGACTCAATCATCCCATCAAGAAGATCGCCGACTTCCAACCATACTCAACCCTCATTGAGCTCGTGCATCAAGCTACAAAGGCGGAACGCCAAGTGCAAGATGACTTCAACACGCCAAGTACTCATCCAAGACCCACGGCTTCCCCAACAATCAAGCTTCAACGACTCCTCCAACATCTACACCAACCAAGCTTCCTTCAAGAAACGACGACAAGTCAAGTTACAAGAAGACATCGACAAGTTCAAGTCGCCCTCCTCCTACTACAAGCAACCTCAAGCCGCTGGTTTCATCCTCTACTCCGACCGATGAGACCATCAAGACAAGCTCCTTCAAGTGTTTCACTTGCGGCGGCCGAGGCCACAAGTCATACGAATGCACCAACAAGCGCACCATGATCCTCAACGACGATGGCACATATGACTCTATGAGTGAAGAGGAAATGGAAGCCCTTGAGCAAGTGGCCATGCACCGGCAAGTGAATGAAGATGAAGATGATCAAGTCTTTTGTGATGAGGATTCGAGCCCCGCTCTCGTTGTCTCCAAGGTCTTGACTCTTCAACATCAACAAGAAGAAGACCAACGATGCCACATCTTCCACACAAAAGCCGGCATCAATGGACGGTCCATCAAGGTCATCATCGATGGAGGTAGTTGCCACAACTTGGCAAGTGAAGAACTATGCTCCAAGCTACAATTGGTCAAGAGGAAGCACCCACACCCCTACAAGGTTCAATGGCTAAGGACTCCAAGACTATACGAGTCGAGCATACGGTCCAAGTCTCCTTCAAAATTGGTGCTTATGAAGACACTTTGAGTGTGATGTGGTCCCAATGACCGCTTGCCACCTCCTTCTTGGTCGACCATGGCAATTCGACCGTGGTGTCATCCACAATGGGCTAACCAATCACTATAGCTTCAAGATGAAAGGGAAGGAGTATGTGCTACGACCTATGTCTCCTAGTCAAGTGATAGCCGACAAGCAAGCCACACATCATAGAGAAAAGAGGAGAAAGTGATCCACCCAAAAGTGAGTGAGAGCCACAAGCCAAATTTGAGAGACTCTTCGCCTAGAGAGAAAAACCTCATTCTATTTGCCACCAAAAGTGAGATGAGAGAAGTGTGAGCACCCATCGAGTGTGATGCACTTTGTCCTTGTGTGCAAGGATGGAGAACCAAAACTAACACCATTCACGAGCTACCTTTGGTGTTTCAATCTCTTTGCAGGAATTTCAAGATGTTTTCCCGATGAGCTACCTCCGGTCTACCTCCTCTTCGAGGCATTGAGCATCGAATCGACCTCATCCCCGAGCGCCGCTACCAAACAAAGCTCCATACCGAGTCAATCCGAAGAAACCAAGGAGATTCAACGGCAAGTACAACAACTCATCGACAACGGTCATGTACGTGAAAGCCTAAGCCCTTGTGCCGCTCCTGCTATTCTTGTGCCTAAGCCCGATGGAAGTTTCCGCTTGTGTCCGATTGTAGACCTATCAATGCTATTACTGCTCGATATAGGCATCCCATTCCTCGATTAGATGACATGCTTGATGAACTTAGTGGAGCCAACTTTTCTCAAAATTGATCTTAAAAGTGGCTATTATCAAATACGCATACAAGAGGGTGATGAATGGAAATCGCTTTCAAAACCAAATTTGGTTTATATGAGTGGTTAGTGATGCCTATGGGTCTTTCGAAGCTCCCTGCATTTTTGTGCGCCTTATGCATCATGTGCTTCATTCTTATATTGGAGTCTTTGTTGTGGTTTACTTTGATGATATTCTTGTGTTTAGCAAAACCATGAAAGAGCACATCAATCATGTAAAATCTGTGTTGCAAACTCTTCGCAAGGAAAGCCTTTATGCAAACTTGAAAAATGCACTTTTGGAGTCGATAAAGTGGTTTTCTTGGGTTTTGTTGTTTCTTCAAAGGGTGTCCATGTTGATGAATCTAAAATTGAAGCAATCAAAACTTGGCCCCAACCCACCAATTTGCAACAAGTGCTAAGTTTTCTTGGTCTTATGGGTTTCTATCGTCGCTTAGAAAGATTTTAGCACAATTGCCGCCCTTTGCATGCTTTGAGCAAGAAGAATACTCCCTTTGTTTGGGGAACTTTGCAATCAACCGCTTTTGATGAGCTCAAGTCTTTGCTTACTCATGTCTGATTCTTGCTTTGCCCAATTTTGACAAAACTTTTGAGGTTCATTGTGATGCAAGTGGTACCGAATTGGCGGAGTTTTAATGCAAGAAAACGAGCCATTGCATATTTTAGTGAAAACTCTCCGTGCTCAACTTAATTATCCCATCTATGACAAAGAATTGTATGCTTTAGTGCGTGTGCTACATGTTTGGGAACATTACCTTAGACCGCATGAGTTTGTCATCCATACCGATCATGAAACGCTTAAGTACCTCAAAGGTCAAACTAAATTGAACAAGCGCCATGCCAAATGGAGTGAATTCATTGAATCTTTTCCTTATGTGATCAAGTACATTAAGGGTAAAGAAAATGTAGTTGCCGACGCGCTTTCACGATAAACATGCTTGTCACCAACTTGAGTTGAATGTTATTGGTTTTGAGCATATAAAAGACTTGTATGAGCATGATCCATCTTTTGCTTCTCCTTATGCTAAGTGTTTGACACATACGCCTTGGGAACAATATTACATCAAGGATGGTTACCTTATGAGAGCTAACAAACTTTGCATTCCCTAGTCTTCTTCGCTTGCTCCTTTTGCAAGAGGCTCATGGAGGCGGCCTCATGGGACACTTTGGACGCGACAAGACATTCGCCGACTCTCCAACAACTACTTTTGGCCCAAGATGTTCCATGACGCCTCACGCTTCACCAACCGATGCTACACATGTCGCAAAGCTAAGTCTAAAGCTCAATCTCATGGTCTTTACATGCCTCTTCCTATTCCATATCAACCATGGGAAGACATTAGTATGGATTTTGTACTTGGTTTGCCTAGGACTCAAAATGGCAAGGATTCCGCCTTTGTTGTTGTGGATAGATTTTCTAAAATGGCACATTTCATTCCTTGCAACAAGATAGACGATGCTTCACATGTTGCAAATCTCTTTGTAGGGAAATCTTACGACTCCATGGCGCATCAAAGACAATCATCTCCGATCGTGACGCCAAGTTCTTGAGTTACTTTTGAAGACCCTATGTGCCAAGCTCGAATCAAGCTCTTGTTCTCCTCGCATACCATCCTCAAACCGACGGCCAAACGGAGGTGACGAACCGCACACTATCCACTCTACTTCGTGTCTTGATCAAGAAGAACATCAAGGAGTGGGAAGCATGTCTACCCATCGCCGAGTACGCCTACAATCGCAAGACATTCAACTACCGGCAAGTCCCCTTCGAGGTCGCTTCACGGTTTCAACCTCGTTGTCCCCATTGGACATTCTACCACTTCCTTCCAAGAGCGCACTAACATGGATGCAAGTGAACGAGCAAGCTACATCAAGAAGATGCACGAAGATACAAGGCACACCATCGAGCGCCAAGTACAACGCCAAGCAAACAAGCTCAACGCCAACAAGCAACCCATCGCCTTCAACATTGGTGATCTAGTGTGGCTACACCTTCGCAAGGACCGCTTCCCAAAGAACGCAAGTCCAAACTTCTCCTCGAGCCGATGGACCTTTCAAGGTACTAGCACGCTACAACGATAACGCTTACAAGATCGACATACCTCGACAAGTACAACGTGAGCGACATCTTCAACGCCAAGGACCTCGCACCTTTCCATGGAGATGAAGCTTTGATCCGAGGTCGGATCTCTCCCAAGGGGGGAGATGATGCGAGCATCCCACGATCATCCCCATGCATCCACAACCGCCTCATCAAGAGCCAAGAGGACCCATGACTAGAGCACGAGCTCGAGCTCTCGAGACCGAGGTGACTTCTCTCCTTAGTGAAATATCATATGACCCTCTCGAGACATGGCTACTACCTCAACTGAATGTTGTGCATGCTTAGGTACCAAGGAACCAACCTAGGAGAAGCTGCAGCCCAAGATGGACACCAAGAGCAAGAGAAGGAGCTGCAGAGTCCAGGGAGCGGTATTACCGCTGCCAAGCGGCATTATCACCAAATGAAGCAGTACTACTGCATTAAGCTTGCGGTACTACCACTGAGCCGAGCTGCTGCGGTACTACCGCTTCCATCCGCCTACTTCCGCAAAACCCGACACACTCCAGAATCGAACGGCGCCGAGAGCGGCATTACTACCACCAAGCGGTATTATCACTGAAAGCGGTATTACCGCCATGAAGCAACGGATTATCACCGCCTCGCTCACAGAGCTGTGATCGGGCCGAGGCCCATGTACTCTTTTCGCCTCTAACTTACCCCTTGGAGGTCCTAGACTATAAATAGACCTTCCCTCATCCTTTCTAGGGTTAGCTTTGGATTTGCTCATATTTCGTGTGAGAGCCTTTGCTCATCCACTTGGCTACTTCTCCTCGAGATCAGACCTCTACGGAGAAGATCCCCAAGCGGATTCAAGACCCTCCTAGGGTGGACCCCATCAAGACCTCCTCTCTGAGAAGAACGGCTACCCTTGTATCCTACCCTTTGTTGTCCTTGAATCTTGTGCCACTCTATGTGTTTGATAATCTAGCACTTGTGTGATCGCTTTGTCGGTTGAGTGATCTCTCTCTCTCTCCCGTGTTTTCCTCGTGTTCTTCCGCCGCTCTTCGTGTTCCTCGAGGGATTCTCTCCAAGCGTGAAAGATCGCCCACGAGGGTTCCGCCTCACATCATGATTTCCTCGTGTTCTTCCACTCGCTCTTCGTGAATTCTCGTAGGATCCGCCCAACGTGAAAGATCGCCCACGAGGGTTCCGCCTCCTACATCATCATGGTATCATGAGCCACGCTGATCACGTTATTGGAGCCCCTACCCTCTTTTTCTAGCTTGATTTTGTTGTTTTTGTCCTAATTCAAAAAATTCCCACAAAATAGCCCCAATTTTTTTTTTTTTGTGATTTGTTAGTGTGATGAAATTTTGTTGATTTTGATCCGTGGATTTGCTCGGTTTCGAGTCGATCTAGCATCTCCCAAGTTTCACCTCTTTCCATCCACAAAATCCA
This sequence comes from Aegilops longissima, assembly GCA_021605205.1. NCBI lineage: Eukaryota > Viridiplantae > Streptophyta > Magnoliopsida > Poales > Poaceae > Aegilops > Aegilops longissima. Next base: position 56,275 of record JAHIAM010005736.1, on the reverse strand, counting down.
TCGAATTTTGACCCCGAAATCACCCATTTCCGCCTCAAAATCGCGCAGAACGATTCGAAAGCAATCGAGAAAATCTCGACACGAGCGGTATTATCATCCTCGAGCGGTATTATCATCCTCCTAGCGGTATTACTACCGCTGAGTACGGCACTACCGCCAGCCCCTGCTCAGCCGAAATAGTCGAAAATCCCGACACGAAGCGGTACTACTGCCTCCCCAACAGGTACTACTGCCCTGCCAGTTTCAGCCTTCCGACTTTCACCATTTTCATCATAACTTTTCACCTCGAACTCCGATTTGAGTGTTCTTTGCCTGCTTTTGAAGCTATCGACGCGTTCAAGTCCTCACCTTGGTTTCACCACCTTTTGACACCATCAAATTTTCCGACCATCGGCATCTTTGCCTAGGGCTTAAACCACATCATCCGCTATACCACCTCCACTTTCCGCTACCACATTGTTGCTTTTGGTCTTTGAGAATTTGAGTTGTGGTTCTCGTGTCCTATTGTGTTTCGCTATATAGGTACGGTTCGACGTCAACATCACCACCGCCATCTTCGCTAAGGACTCATCATCGCTAAGGACGGTAACCTCGATTTACATCTTTGTCATCTCTCGCAATTGCATTGATAACCACATAGCCTTACTTTGCGCTGCTTACCCATCGAGACTAGCCATTGAGTATTGCCGGCAACGTGACTTGTGCACCTTAGTGATCATACTCCATAGCATACATAGCATACCATAGTGGTGCATATCTTGAGATCAACTTGTGTGTCACAATGTTGTCATAGCATACACAATTTGATAGAGGCAAAGGTGTCCCGATGTTTCGATGAGATGGTGGCTATCGCTTCGTGGGAGTCGACTTGACGATCCGACCACTTAACGCGGCGAGACGTCCGCGCCTTAGCAATCGCTAAACCAACTTCCGAGGGTTATTGACCACGCCGAGCACGCATCAACTCCGACCACGAGGGCCTGCTTCTCGCGAGCAAACGAAGAACAAGCAAGAAACTGAGATTGCAATCTGATATTGCGAATATAAGATGAAAGCTTTATTGATCAAGGTGGGGTTCTGTGACGCTTTGTCTCGGTCGTTGAACACAAACGGCACGCGGTTGCAGCTATGGCGTAACTTTTAATCTAAACAAAACCCAAGGTCTAAACGGTGCCCTAAGGGCTGTATATATGGAGGAAGAGGGGGAATTTCGTGGCCCTTGGTGGAGGGGTCCAAATCAACCCTAACTCTTGTTTCCCACACATACGGACTCTAAAAACAGCCTATACTTAAGTATTTCGAAATTACATGGGCCTGGCTCACTAATAAGGTGACGCAGCACCTAGAATAGCCTCTGAACGACATTTATGAAGTAGCGCCTTGTATATTTCGTCCAAGGCTTCATGCACCCATTATGGTGGCTTCAAAGTCCTGAAATCATCACTTGTAACTCCGTTTGTTCCTCTTGCATGGCATTATCTCCATGCTTGTTCTTGCTCCAATGTCCATCCTTCTCCAAGCTAGGGCCTTCATTTGTAAGCAAAACAAATGTATCCAATTTAGGCAGCATCATATTCTCATGAACATTAGAATCATTACCAAGAAAGGAAAGTACCGATAATTTAATTGGCGCATGCGAGCTCTAGTAATTGGTCCAAGATATGTAGCAGAGGGGCTGTGGGTGTAACAATGGTATTGATGTCCTCATCATCCTCCCTTCTTGAAATGAAGTCGCCCTCGACGAAGCTCATATTCCTCACCCAAATAAGGCTTCAAATCTGCAATGTTAAAAGTGGACTAACCCCAAAATCTGCAGCAGCTCAAGTTTATAGGCATTATCATTTATTTTCTCTAACACCTTAAATGGACCATCAAGACGCAGTATTAGCTTTGATTTGCGCAAATCAGAAACCTATCCTCACGCAAATGTAACCAAACAAGATCTCCAGTGCAAAGACAACATGTTTTCTACCCTTATCTCCAAAGAAGTTTATATTTAGCATTCATACGCTCAATGTTTTCCTTAGTTATCTCATGCATTTTTAAAATCAATTCAGCACGCTCTTTAGCATCAAAATTAACCTTCTCCAAGATGGAAGAGGCAACAAATCAATAGGTGCACGAGGTAGGAAGCCATACACAATTTCAAAAGGGCACATCTTAGTAGTAGAATGCAATGAACGATTATAAGCAAATTCAATATGAGGCAAGCATTCTTCCCACATTTTCTTATTGTTCTTCAAAACAGCCCTAAGCATAGTAGACAATGTTCTATTGACTACTTCAGTTTGTCCATCACTTTGGGGGTGACAAGTAGTACTAAAAGCAGTTTAGTCCCCAACTTAGCCCATAAACATCTCCAAAAGTGGCTAAGAAATTTAGTATCACGATCTGAAACAATAGTATTTGGCACACCATGCAAGTTTAATAATTTCACGAAAGAACAAATCAGCAACATTAACAAAGATCATCGCTTTTATGACATGGTATAAAGTGTGCCATTTTCGAGAATCTATCCACGACAACAAATATGCTATCCTCCCTTCTTTGTTCGAGGTAAACCTAAAACAAAGTCCATAGATATATCCTCCCAAGGAACACTAGGCACAGTAAAGGCATATATAAACCATGAGGATTGAGTCGTGACTTAGCTTTTTGACATGTAGTGCAGCTGAACTACAAAACGCCAACATCCCGCCTCATCTTTGGCCAAAAGAAATGTGTAGCAAGTATATCCTCCGCCTTCTTCACGCCAAAGTGTCCCATTAATCCTCCTCCATGCGCCTCCCAAACAACAAAAGACTAACAGAGCTAGCAGGAATGCATAGCTTGTTAGCACGAACACAAAACCATCATTAATAACGAACTTGTTCCATGTTCTTCCTCTTTACAATTCTGCATTACATCTTTAAAATCAGCATCATGCACATATTGATCTTTGATGGTCTCCAAACCAAATATTTTGAAGTCAAGTTGTGAAAGCATAGTATATCGACGAGACAAAGCATCAAGAATAACATTTTCTTTACCCTTCTTGTGTTTAATGACATAAGGAAAGTCTCAATGAATTCAACCCATTTAGCATGTCTACGATTCAGTTTAGCTTGACTTTTAATATGTTTCAAAGATTCATGATCAGAATGTATAACAAATTCTTTGGGCCATAAATAATGTTGCCATGTCTCTAAAGTCCTAACAAGAGCATATAATTCTTTTGTCATAAGTAGAATAGTTCAGACTAGGCCAACTCAATTTTTCGTAAAAGTATGCAACAGGTTTGCCATCTTGTAATAACACACCTCCTAATCCAATTCCACTAGCATCACATTCAAGCTCAAAAGTCTTATTAAAGTCGAAGTTGGAGTAAAGGAGCATGTGTCAACTTATCTTTCAATACCGTGAAGGCTTCTTCCCGTAAGCGTACCCCAAACAAAAGGCACATCCTTCTTTGTAAGCTCATTGAGAGGTGCAGCAATGGTGCTAAAGTCTCTCACAAACGCCTATAGAAACCAGCGAGTCCAAGAAAACTCCTCACTTGTGTGACCGCTTTGAGCTGCGCCAACTCTCAATAGCTTCAATCTTGGCTTTATCAACTTCAATTCCCTGTGGAGTAACAACATAGCCAAGAAAAGATACTCGGTCGGTGCAAAAGGTGCACTTCCCAAGGTTACCAAACAAACGCATCACGAGAGCATTAAAAACAACACGAAATGTTCCAAATGTTCTTCCAAAGATTTGCTATAAATCAGATATCATCAAAGTAAACTACCACAAATCGTCCAATGAAAGCACGAAACTTCGCTCATTAATCTCATGAAAGTACTAGGTGCATTAGTTAACCCAAAAGGCATGACTAACCACTCATATAATCCAAACTTAGTTTTAAATGTTGTTTTCCATTCATCTCCCAATTTCATACGAATTTGATGGTATCCACTACGCAAATCAACTTTGGAGAATATTGTAGAGCAACTCAATTCATCAAGCATATCATCTAGCCTAGGAATAGGATGACGATAACTAATAGTAATATTATTAATGCCTCTACAATCAACACACATACGCCGACGCATCATCCTTTTTAGGCACTAGTATAATAGGAACAAAGACAAGGACTAAGAGATTCGCAGATATAACCTTTGTCGAGCAGCAGCCTCGTATTTGACGATAATCTCTTTTGTCTCCTCCGGATTGGTATGGTATGGTGCGCGGTTGGTAGCGATGCACCGAATTAAGTCAATTTGATGCTCAATCCTCGAATAGGTGGTAATCCTGTGGCACGCCTTGTGGAAGACGCCAAAAACTCCCCGCAAAATGTTAGTGACAAGTAGGGGCAAAGAGGAAGGCACGCCCTCGAATGAAAATAATGCCTCTTTGCACACAAAAGCATAGCAAACAGATTTGCTAGAATCTAGCTCATCAATATCAGATTTGGTGGCAAATAAACATGCACTTTTCAGTTTAATTTCGAAGCAACATTAGATGGTTTATTATTAGGCTTCATTTGTTGCTCAAATTCTTTTGCCACAATCTGATTTTCACTCTTATTTTTCTCCTGTTTTGCTTTATTAGCTCTATTAATATCATCTTTCAAAATGGAATCAGGAGTCATAGGAAGCAAAGTAATATTTTATCCTTGTGAACAAGAGTATATTGATTGTTTCTACCATGGTGTACAGAATTTTTATCAAATTGCCATGGTCTACCAAGTAATAAGGAACATGCTTGCATAGGTACCACATCACAATCAACATAATCAGATATGTAGAGATACTAAAATACACACTAACAAAGACGTGTTACCTTAACCTTGCCGCTGTTGTTGAACCATTGGATGTAGTAAGGATGTGGATGTGGTCTTGTGGTGAGAGAAAGCTTCCACCATATCCATGCTAGCCAAGTTGTTGCAGCTCCTCCATCTATGATGACGCTAATAGAACGCTCCTTCACAACTCCCTTTGTATGGAACAAGTTATGCCTCTGATTTTGCTCAGCTTGTGTAACCTGCACACTCAAAACACGTTGAGCAACTAAACATTCATACCACAAGATCTTCGGAAGCCATGTATTATGCCTCAGATCGAATCATCTCCACCGTGTTCTTCATGTGTAAGAAGAGCCAAAGTCTCTTCATCATAGTCACTAGCGCACTCATACCCACCATCCTCGTAGCAATCATCACACGCTGAGATGTGCATTCTCTCAAAAAATGTCCTCTTCCCTTACAACGACGACAAATAATATCACTTGTGTGCCCTGCTGACGCCATGGAAGAAGAAGAGCTCTGTAGGCCCAAGCAGTGTGCTCTTGGCGATAGTGGTGGTTGTGCCTGCTTTCTTGTATCACGGTTGAGGTGGCAGCCACGGAGGTGCCGTGTAGTAGAACGTGGAAGTAGATGATGCACGTGGTGTCCATGATGAAGGTCACCTGCAGAAAAGTTAGTCCGCCAAGGTTCTGCCGATCCTGCACTTCACGCTCAGCTTTACAAGCAAGATGGAATAATCGAGTGATATTATTATAATCCTTGTAGTCTAGAATGGTCTGAATCTCTATTTAATCCACCCGTAAAACGCAAGCATAGCTTCATTCTCCTCAACAATACCACATGTAATCAAGCCAGTTTGTAATTCCCGATAATATTCTTCACCGAATTTTTCCTTGTCTTAAGCGCTGCAATTTTTGAAGTAATTCACGCTGATAATATGGTGGAACCCAACGAGTACGATAGCAGTTTTCAAAGCAGCCCAAGTAGTCGAACAGATATAATCTACAATGTTCGCACCACCAAACACATGCAAAGCTAGTGAAAGCACAAACAAAGCAGGAACACGCCTCTCCTCGTGATATTGTAAACATGTAAATCGTTGTTCAGTTTCTAACTCCCAAGTAAGATATATATCAGAACATATCTACCCTCAAATGGTGGAATATTCAATTTCAGTTTAGGAGATGGTCATGATCTCAGACTCAAGGGGAGCCCAACATTGCCATTATTTGCATGTGGACGACCGGTGGTTGTGGTGTGGGTTGCACGAAGTTCGATGTTGATCAACCTCATCCTCGTAAGCTCTTACATAATCATCCTCCCCACAAGCAGCAGCAGGAGCCACGTATATCAACAAAGAAGCACCAGCAGCTTGGCCAGCTCAAGAGGGACACGGAAGCTCATGGAGGCTGTTTCACATGTGGAGGTAGTCCATGTTGTTGTAGTAGAGGTGCTAGGTGCAGCCGGGTGGTGGTGGTAGACGCCACGAGCAATTCATTAAACTTGTTATCGAGCTTTGTTTCAACGCCTCTCAATGCCATCTATCTTCTCCATGGCCTCTTCAAATCTATTTAGCACATCGCCCACCGCCCACTCATCATTTGTTGAAACTTATCATGTAGCGCTTTGTTTGTCATGTTCTCCCGCCACCTCCTTGGCTTGTGATCCTGCCATGGTTAGCAAAGAATAGAAACACACAAGAATATGATTCGGCAGACTACTAGGAAGTGGTGGTGATGGTGTGGTGGATACAAATACAACCACAGCAAATCTCAAATTCTTACCAGCCTACTACCAAGAAGAAAGGTGATCGGCAACCGATGTAGTCAAAACTCTCAAAGCTTGATAGAGCGATTACTGTGGAGAGTCAAACGACGATGTAGATGTATGTGGAGCTGGAAGGCTTATAATATGGTAGCAAAAAAAGGTTAGCAATAATCAATTCGTAGATGCAAAGTTGAATAAACGCCAACGACGGTGATCAGGTTGGTCCTAGGCTAGACCGTACAGAGACGCGAGCCTAGAACACTAACAAAATCACGGCGCTGCACGTAAACAAGGGAAAACACACTGGATTTTTTTTTTTCGCTTTTTTTTTTATACGCTTTTTTTTTGCGCGCTTTTTTTTTTTTTTGAAAAATCACTATAATGGCGAGTGTCTCAAAACTCTTCCGAGGTCAAACTCGACAGATGGGCACGAAATTTTTCGACTAAATTTTTTTTTTTTCGACGCCCGACCCAAAAACTGGAAACGGTCAAAAAACTTTCTAACGGCGATCGCCTCAATACACTTAGAAACACTTAAAACAGATAGCTAAAATTTTTCGACAAGTGCTGAAAATTTTGGGCCTAAACGGAGGGTGGTTTCAAACTCTTTTTTTTTTTTCCAAACCTACTCCGCAAGGAAACACGAATCGGAAACTAGATGGATCTCAAAACAACCCTAATATGCAAGGAACTCGGATTGGTGGTGGATATATGGCAGCGTGGTGGTATATGGATATGGATTCGAGCGGTATGATAAGCAATGGTGGAAGATGACAAGGCGATGATGATGAAAGCGGCGGCGTGACAACTTATGACCGTAACTCAAACTCTAAAAGACTAGACTCTAAGACCAAAGAACTTGACACGACGATGCAACCGCAAATTCAACAAAGCAAACCCTAAAAAGATTATGCAAAGGCTCAGATTGGTTCGGATATGATGAACTAACCCTAATTTTGTGTGTTTCCGTGTACCACTACTTGCTTGGTCTACTTGTACATTTGCGAATTTGCGAATCTTTTCAACTTTATTGAGTCTCACTTACAATTGCATCAAATTTTGTGCCACCATCCTAACCGAGCTCCACCATAAGCTTTCATTTGTGTAGGTGTGAGAATCGACAAGAATCGGTACCAAGAGTGCTATTTCATTGTCCGCATTTGAGTGAACTTGATTCATTTTCAACATCGGTCAAAGGTACATTGGTATAAGTTCTTTCCGTTCTACCACTCACATCTTGTTTGGAATGATGGATAGGCCAAGTTCTTCTACCAACCCACTCTTCATCGAGAAAGACGACGACATGTCCTCATCGTCACCAAGAGCCACCTCTTTGGTGCTGTGGCGTTGCACCAAGAACAACAAGCAATGAGCGACCGCATCGACAACCTCGCCACCGACTTGCGACTCTCCGAGCAACGTACAAGAGACTACTTCGACAACAAGTTCGAGGCTCACAAGGAAGAGAATGATGCAAGAATGGGCGAGATCCGCGTTGATGAGAAAACGGCATCATTCCACTTCTTCATCATCAAGACGGAGCCGCTCGAGTCGACATTCCGGCGACACATTCTACGACTCAAGTACACCGTCATCGAACACTCTTGACGAGCAGCGTGCCAAGACCGTCATGCATCTCGCAACCCGCTACATGACAAGCATTCACAAGAGCAAGTTGATGATCAAGTTCCTCGTCCTCAATCAAACCAAGAGGCTTTTGCTCAAGCCCAAGAACGACAACGTCTTCGCCGCCAACAAGAGGAAGAAAGAGCGCGTCGTCACCAAGGCGAACAAGGCGCCAAGGCTCAACGTCTTCAACAACAACAACGTGAAGCGCAAGCTCTTGAGGCGCAACGTGCCCTTCAAGAATCAAGTCGAGCCTTCGCCAACCGCAATCGCGAGCGGCGCAATCAAGAGGAAGCCCTTGAGAAGAAATCCAAGAGAGGAACTACAACCTCATGTACAACGTCAAGTTCCTCAAGCTCCTCCACAAGCTCGTCAAGCTCCACCTCAACATCAAGTTCAACAAGAGCAAGTTGATCATGGTCTTCCTCCGCGCCAAGAGCAACATGAAGACGAGTACATTCCACGTCAAGGACGTCATCATCAACATCGCCAACAACACAATGAAGAGCAACGCTACGGCAAGCTAAAATTCACCATGCCAAAGTTCAATGGAAGCAATGACCCCGAAGACTACCTCTCATGGGCATTGAAGGTTGACAAAATCTTCCGCTTGCACAACTACGATGAAGCGAAGAAAATCGCTATGGCATCACTTGAGTTCCAAGATTATGTGCTCATATGGTGGGAACAAATCATTGGCGACGACAAGCAAGAGGTGAACCCCAATCACCACTTGGGCTCAAATGAAGGATGTCATGCGAGCACGTTTTGTGCCAACCTACTACAACCGCGACCTCTTCAAGAAACTCCAACTACTCAAGCAAGGAACAAAAGCGTTGAAGAATACTACAAGGAGATGGAGATAGCCATGATTCGAGCCAATGTCAAGGAAGATGATGAGCAAACTATGGCACGTTTCTTGAATGGACTCAATCATCCCATCAAGAAGATCGCCGACTTCCAACCATACTCAACCCTCATTGAGCTCGTGCATCAAGCTACAAAGGCGGGCGCCAAGTGCAAGATGACTTCAAATCGCCAAGTACTCATCCAAGACCTCGGCTTCCCCAACAATCAAGCTTCAACGACTCCTCCAACATCTACACCAACCAAGCTTCCTTCAAGAAACGACGACAAGTCAAGTTACAAGAAGACATCGACAAGTTCAAGTCGTCCTCCTCCTACTACAAGCAACCTCAAGCCGCGTGCTTCATCCTCTACTCCGACCGATGAGACCATCAAGACAAGCTCCTTCAAGTGTTTCACTTGCGGCGGCCGAGGCCACAAGTCATCTGAATGCACCAACAAGCGCACCATGATCCTCAACGACGATGGCACATATGACTCTATGAGTGAAGAGGAAATGGAAGCCCTTGAGCAAGTGGCCATGCACCGCAAGTGAATGAAGATGAAGATGATCAAGTCTTTTGTGATGAGGATTGAGCCCGCTCTCGTTGTCTCCAAGGTCTTGACTCTTCAACATCAACAAGAAGAAGACCAACGATGCCACATCTTCCACACAAAAGCCGGCATCAATGGGCGGTCCATCAAGGTCATCATCGATGGAGGTAGTTGCCACAACTTGGCAAGTGAAGAACTATGCTCCAAGCTACAATTGGTCAAGAGGAAGCACCCACACCCCTACAAGGTTCAATGGCTAAGTGACTCGGCACTATCTGAGTCGAGCATACGGTCCAAGTCTCCTTCAAAATTGGTGCTTATGAAGACACTTTGGAGTGTGATGTGGTCCCAATGACCGTTTGCCACCTCCTTCTTGGTCGACCATGGCAATTCGACCGTGGTGTCATCCACAATGGGCGAACCAATCACTATAGCTTCAAGATGAAAGGGAAGGAGTATGTGCTCGACCTATGTCTCCTAGTCAAGTGATAGCCGACAAGCAAGCCACACATCATAGAGAAAAGAGTGAGAAAGTGATCCACCCAAAAGTGAGTGAGAGCCACAAGCCAAATTTGAGAGACTCTTAGCCTAGAGAAAAAACCTCATTCTATTTGCCACCAAAAGTGAGATGAGAGAAGTGTGTGAGCACCCATCGAGTGTGATGCACTTTGTCCTTGTGTGCAAGGATGGAGAACCAAAACTAACACCATTCACGAGCTACCTTTGGTGTTTCAATCTCTTTGCAGGAATTTCAAGATGTTTTCCCGATGAGCTACCTCGGGTCTACCTCCTCTTGAGGCATTGAGCATCGAATCGACCTCATCCCCGGCGCCGCTACCAAACAAAGCTCCATACCGAGTCAATCCGGAAGAAACCAAGGAGATTCAGCGGCAAGTACAACAACTCATCGACAACGGTCATGTGCGTGAAAGCCTAAGCCCTTGTGCCGTTCCGGTTATTCTTGTGCCTAAGCCCGATGGAAGTTTCCGCTTGTGTTCGATTGTAGACCTATCAATGCTATTACCGTTCGATATAGGCATCCCATTCCTCGATTAGATGACATGCTTGATGAACTTAGTGGAGCCAACTTTTCTCAAAATTGATCTTAAAAGTGGCTATTATCAAATCGCATACAAGAGGGTGATGAATGGAAAACTGCTTTCAAAACCAAATTTGGTTTATATGAGTGGTTAGTGATGCCTATGGGTCTTTCGGAAGCTCCCGGTACTTTTGTGCGTCTTATGCATCATGTGCTTCGTCCTTATATTGGAGTCTTTGTTGTGGTTTACTTTGATGATATTCTTGTGTTTAGCAAAACCATGAAAGAGCACATCAATCATGTAAAATCTGTGTTGCAAACTCTTCAAAGGAAAGCCTTTATGCAAACTTGAAAAAATGCACTTTTGGAGTCGACAAAGTGGTTTTCTTGGGTTTTGTTGTTTCTTCAAAGGGTGTCCATGTTGATGAATCTAAAATTGAAGCAATCAAAACTTGGCCCCAACCCACCAATTTGCAACAAGTGCGAAGTTTTCTTGGTCTTGCGGGTTTCTATCGTCGCTTTGTGAAAGATTTTAGCACAATTGCGCTCCTTTGCATGCTTTGAGCAAGAAGAATACTCCCTTTGTTTGGGGAACTTTGCAATCAACTGCTTTTGATGAGCTCAAGTCTTTGCTTACTCATGCTCGATTCTTGCTTTGCCCAATTTTGACAAAACTTTTGAGGTTCATTGTGATGCAAGTGGTACCGAATTGGCGGAGTTTTAATGCAAGAAAAAACGAGCCATTGCATATTTTAGTGAAAAACTCTCCGGTGCTCAACTTAATTATCCCATCTATGACAAAGAATTGTATGCTTTAGTGCGTGTGCTACATGTTTGGGAACATTACCTTAGACCGCATGAGTTTGTCATCCATACCGATCATGAAACGCTTAAGTACCTCAAAGGTCAAACTAAATTGAACAAGCGTCATGCCAAATGGAGTGAATTCATTGAATCTTTTCCTTATGTGATCAAGTACATTAAGGGTAAAGAAAATGTAGTTGCCGACGCGCTTTCACGCATAAACATGCTTGTCACTCAACTTGAGTTGAATGTTATTGGTTTTGAGCATATAAAAGACTTGTATGAGCATGATCCATCTTTTGCTTCTCCTTATGCTAAGTGTTTGACACATACGTCTTGGGAACAATATTACATCAAGGATGGTTACCTTATGAGAGCTAACAAACTTTGCATTCCGAGTCTTCTCTTCGTTTGCTCCTTTTGCAAGAGGCTCATGGAGGCGGCCTCATGGGACACTTTGGACGCGACAAGACATTAGCCGCACTCTCCAACAACTACTTTTGGCCCAAGATGTTCCGCGACGTCTCACGCTTCACCAACCGATGCTACACATGTCGCAAAGCTAAGTCTAAAGCTCAATCTCATGGTCTTTACATGCCTCTTCCTATTCCATATCAACCATGGGAAGACATTAGTATGGATTTTGTACTTGGTTTGCCTAGGACTCAAAATGGCAAGGATTCCGTCTTTGTTGTTGTGGATAGATTTTCTAAAATGGCACATTTCATTCCTTGCAACAAGATAGACGATGCTTCACATGTTGCAAATCTCTTTTGTAGGAAATCTTGCGACTCCATGGCGTACCAAAGACAATCATCTCCGATCGTGACGTCAAGTTCTTGAGTTACTTTTGGAAGACCCTATGTGCCAAGCTCGAATCAAGCTCTTGTTCTCCTCGGCATACCATCCTCAAACCGGCGGCCAAGCGGAGGTGACGAACCGCACACTATCCACTCTACTTCGTGTCTTGATCAAGAAGAACATCAAGGAGTGGGAAGCATGTCTACCCATCGCCGAAATGCGCCTACAATCGTGCAAGACATTCAACTACCGGCAAGTCCCCTTGAGGTCGTCTCACGGTTTCAACCTGTTGTCCCCATTGGACATTCTACCACTTCCTCTCCAAGAGCGCACCAACATGGATGCAAGTGAGCGAGCAAGCTACATCAAGAAGATGCACGAAGATACAAGGCACACCATCGGCGCCAAGTACAACGCCAAGCAAACAAGCTCAACGCCAACAAGCAACCCATCGTCTTCAACATTGGTGATCTAGTGTGGCTACACCTTCGCAAGGACCGCTTCCCCAAAGAACGCATAGTCAAACTTCTCCCTCGAGCCGATGGACCTTTCAAGGTACTAGCCTTCTAGCGACAACGCTTACAAGATGGACATACCTCGTGACAAGTACAACGTGGCGACATCTTCAACGTCAAGGACCTCGCACCTTTCCATGGAGATGAAGCTTTTGATCCGAGGTCGGATCTCTCCCAAGGGGGGAGATGATGCGGAGCATCCCACGATCATCCCCATGCATCCACAACCGTCTCATCAAGAGCCAAGAGGACCCATGACTAGAGCACGAGCTCGAGCTCTCGAGACCGAGGTGACTTCTCTCCTTAGTGAAATATCATATGACCCTCTCGAGACATGGCTACTACCTCAATCCGGAATGTTGTGCATGCTTAGGTACCAAGGAACCAACCTAGGAGAAGCTGCAGCCCAAGATGGACACCAAGAGCAAGAGAAGAAGCTGCAGAGTCAGGAGGGAGCGGTACTACCGCTCAAGCCAAGCGGTACTACCACCCAGCCAAACGTACTACCGCTCAAGCCATCCGCCTACTTCGCAAAAAACCCGAGCCAAGCGGTACTACCGCTCTCCATCCGCCTACTTCCATAAAACCCGACACACTCCGATAATCGAGCAGGCGTCGAGGCGGTACTACTACCACCAAAGCGGTATTTATCACTGAAAGCGGTACTACCGCCATGAAGCAACAGACTACCGCCACTGCTCAAGCAGCAAGCTCGGTAGAGGCCCATGTACTCTTTTCGCCCCAACTTACCCCTTGGAGGTCCTAGACTATAAATAGACCTTCCCTCATCCTTTCTAGGGTTAGCTTTGGATTTGCTCATATTTCGTGTGAGAGCCTTTGCTCATCCACTTGGCTACTTCTCCTCGAGATCGGGACCTCTCTGGAGAAGATCCCCCAAGCGGATTCAAGACCCCCTCTAGGGTGGACCCCATCAAGACCTCCTCTCGGGAGAAGAACGGCTACCCTTGTATCCTACCCTTTGTTGTCCTTGAATCTTGTGCCACTCTATGTGTTTGATAATCTAGCACTTGTGTGATCGTTTTCTTGTCGGTTGAGTGATCTCTCTCTCTTCTCCCGTGTTTTCCCTCGTGTTCTTCCGCTCGTTCTTCGTGTTCCTCGTAGGGATTCTCTCCAAGCGTGAAAGATCGTCCACGTAGGGTTCCGCCCTACATCATGATTTCCTCGTGTTCTTCCACTCGTTCTTCGTGAATTCCCCGTAGGATCCGCTCCAACGTGAAAGATCGCCCACGTAGGGTTCCGCCCTACATCATCATGGTATCATGAGCCACGTTGATCACGTTATTGGAGCCCCTACCCCTCTTTTTCTAGCTTGATTTTGTTGTTTTTGTCCTAATTCCGAAAATTCCCCACAAAAATAGCCCCAATTTTTTTTTTGTGATTTGTTAGTGTGATGAAATTTTGTTGATTTTGATCCGTGGATTTGCTTGGTTTCGAGTCGATCTAGCATCTCCCCAAGTTTCACCTCTTTCCATCCACAAAATCCATCGAATTTTGACCCCGAAATCACCCATTTCCGCCCCAAAATCGCGCAACGATTCGAGAATCGAGAAAATCCCGACACGAGCGGTACTACCGCCCTCCGAGCGGTATTACTACCGCCCTCCTAATAGCGGTACTACCGCTGAGTGCAACACTACCGCCAGCCCCTGTTCAGCCGAAATAGTCGAAAATCCCGACACGAGCGGTACTACCGCCCCCCCAGTGGTACTACCGCCTACCAGCGATTCAGCCTTCCGACTTTCACCATTTTCATCATAACTTTTCACTCCGAACTCCGATTTGAGTGTTCTTTGGCTCGTTTTGAAGCTATCGACGTGCCCGAAGTCCTCACCTTGGTTTCACCACCTTTTGACACCATCAAATTTTCCGACCATCGGCATCTTTGCCTAGGGCTTAAACCACATCATCCGCTATACCACCTCCACTTTCCGCTACCACATTGTTGCTTTTGGTCTTTGAGAATTTGAGTTGTGGTTCTCGTGTCCTATTGTGTTTCGGCTATATAGGTACGGTTCGACGTCAACATCACCACCGCTCATCTTCGCCAAGGACTCATCATCGTCAAGGACGGTAACCTCGACGACATCTTTGTCATCTCTCGCAATTGCATTGATAACCACATAGCCTTACTTTTGCGTTGCTTACCCATCGAGACTAGCCATTGAGTATTGCCAACGTGACTTGTGCACGTGACTTGTGCACCTTAGTGATCATACTCCATAGCATACATAGCATACCATAGTGGTGCATATCTTGAGATCAACTTGTGTGTCACAATGTTGTCATAGCATACACAATTTGATAGAGGCAAAGGTGTCCCGATGTTTCGATGAGATGGTGGCTATCGTTTCTGTGGGAGTCGACCTTGACGATCCGACTACGAACGTGCGAGACGTCGCGCCTTAGCAATCGCTAAACCAACTTCCGAGGGTTATTGACCACGCCGGAGCACGATCAACCTGACCACGAGGGCCTGTTTCCTGCGAGCAAACGAAGAACAAGCAAGAAACTGAGATTGCAATCTGGATATTGCGAATATAAGATGAAAGCTTTATTGATCAAGGTGGGGTTCTGTGACGCCTTTGTCTGGTCGTTGAACACAAACGAAGTACGCGAAGTTGCAGCTATGGCGAACTTTTAATCTAAACAAAACCCAAGGTCTAAACGGTGCCCTAAGGGCTGTATATATGGAGGAAGAGGGGGGGAATTTCGTGGCCCTTGGTGGAGGGGTCCGAAATCAACCCTAACTCTTGTTTCCCCACACATACGGACTCTAAAAACAGCCTATACTTAAGTATTTCGAAATTACATGGGCCTGGCCCACTAATAAGGTGACGCAGCACCTAGAATAGCCTCGGGAAGACATTTATGAAGTAGCATCTTGTATATTTCGTCCAAGGCTTCATGCACCCATTATGGTGGCTTCAAAGTCCTGAAATCATCACTTGTAACTCCGTTTGTTCCCTTATGCATGGCATTATCTCCATGCTTGTTCTTGCTCCAATGTCCATCCTTCTCCAAGCTAGGGCCTTCATTTGTAAGCAAAACAAATGTATCCAATTTAGGCAGCATCATATTCTCATGAACATTAGAATCATTACCAAGAAACGAAAGTACCGATAATTTAATTGGCGTGCGCGAGCTCTAGTAATTGGTCCAAGATATGTAGCAGAGGGGCTGTGGGTGTAACAATGGTATTGATGTCCTCATCATCCTCCCTTCTTGAAATGAAGTCGCCCTCGACGGAAGCTCATATTCCTCACCCAAATAAGGCTTCAAATCTGCAATGTTAAAAGTGGACTAACCCCAAAATCTGCAGCAGCTCAAGTTTATATGCATTATCATTTATTTTCTAACACCTTAAATGGACCATCAAGACGTGGCATTAGCTTTGATTTATGCAAATTAGAAACCTATCCTCACGCAAATGTAACCAAACAAGATCTCCAGTGCAAAGACAACATGTTTTCTACCCTTATCTCCAAAGAAGTTTATATTTAGCATTCATACGCTCAATGTTTTCCTTAGTTATCTCATGCATTTTAAAATCAATTCAGCACGTTCTTTAGCATCAAAATTAACCTTCTCCAAGATGGAAGAGGCAACAAATCAATAGGTGCACGAGGTAGGAAGCCATACACAATTTCAAAAGGGCACATCTTAGTAGTAGAATGCAATGAACGATTATAAGCAAATTCAATATGAGGCAAGCATTCTTCCCACATTTTCTTATTATTCTTCAAAACAGCCCTAAGCATAGTAGACAATGTTCTATTGACTACTTCAGTTTGTCCATCAGTTTGGGGTGACAAGTAGTACTAAAAGCAGTTTAGTCCCCAACTTAGCCCATAAACATCTCCAAAAGTGGCTAAGAAATTTAGTATCACGATCTGAAACAATAGTATTTGGCACACCATGCAAGCTTAATAATTTCACGAAAGAACAAATCAGCAACATTAACAAAGATCATCGCTTTTATGACATGGTATAAAGTGTGCCATTTTCGAGAATCTATCCACGACAACAAATATGCTATCCTCCCTTCTTTGTTCGAGGTAAACCTAAAACAAAGTCCATAGATATATCCTCCCAAGGAACACTAGGCACAGCAAAGGCATATATAAACCATGAGGATTGAGTCGTGACTTAGCTTTTTGACATGTAGTGCAGCGAGCAACAAAACGCTCAACATCCCGCCTCATCTTTGGCCAAAAGAAATGTGTAGCAAGTATATCCTCCGCCTTCTTCACGCCAAAGTGTCCCATTAATCCTCCTCCATGCGCCTCCTGCAACAACAAAAGACTAACAGAGCTAGCAGGAATGCATAGCTTGTTAGCACGAACACAAAACCATCATTAATAACGAACTTGTTCCATGTTCTTCCCTCTTTACAATTCTGCATTACATCTTTAAAATCAGCATCATGCACATATTGATCTTTGATGGTCTCCAAACCAAATATTTTGAAGTCAAGTTGTGAAAGCATAGTATATCGATTTAGACAAAGCATCAAGAATAACATTTTCTTTACCCTTCTTGTGTTTAATGACATAAGGGAAAGTCTCAATGAATTCAACCCATTTAGCATGTCTACGATTCAGTTTAGCTTGACTTTTAATATGTTTCAAAGATTCATGATCGAATGTATAACAAATTCTTTGGGCCATAAATAATGTTGCCATGTCTCTAAAGTCCTAACAAGAGCATATAATTCTTTGTCATAAGTAGAATAGTTCAGACTAGGCCCACTCAATTTTTCGAAAAGTATGCAACAGGTTTGCCATCTTGTAATAACACACCTCCTAATCCAATTCCACTAGCATCACATTCAAGCTCAAAAGTCTTATTAAAGTCGAAGTTGGAGTAAAGGAGCATGTGTCAACTTATCTTTCAATACCGTGAAGGCTTCTTCCGTATGCGGTACCCCAAACAAAAGGCACATCCTTCTTTGTAAGCTCATTGAGAGGTGCAGCAATGGTGCTAAAGTCTCTCACAAAACGCCTATAGAAACCAGCGAGTCCAAGAAAACTCCTCACTTGTGTGACCGCTTTGAGCTGCGGCCAACTCTCAATAGCTTCAATCTTGGCTTTATCAACTTCAATTCCTGTGGAGTAACAACATAGCCAAGAAAAGATACTCGGTCGGTGCAAAAGGTGCACTTCCCAAGGTTACCAAACAAACGTGCATCACGAGAGCATTAAAAACAACACGTAAATGTTCCAAATGTTCTTCCAAAGATTTGCTATAAATCAGTATATCATCAAAGTAAACTACCACAAATCGTCCAATGAAAGCACGTAAAACTTCGCTCATTAATCTCATGAAAGTACTAGGTGCATTAGTTAACCCAAAAGGCATGACTAACCACTCATATAATCCAAACTTAGTTTTAAATGCTGTTTTCCATTCATCTCCCAATTTCATACGAATTTGATGGTATCCACTACGCAAATCAACTTTGGAGAATATTGTAGAGCCACTCAATTCATCAAGCATATCATCTAGCCTAGGAATAGGATGACGATAACTAATAGTAATATTATTAATGCCTCTACAATCAACACACATACGCCGACGCACCATCCTTTTTAGGCACTAGTATAATAGGAACAGCACAAGGACTAAGAGATTCGCGATATAACCTTTGTCGAGCAGCTCCTGACTTGACGATAATCTCCTTCGCTCCTCCGGATTGGTATGGTATGGTGCGCGGTTGGGTAGCGATGCACCGGAATTAAGTCAATTTGATGCTCAATCCTCGAATAGGTGGTAATCCGGTGGCACGCCTTGTGGGAAGACGTCAATAACTCCCCGCAAAATGTTAGTGACAGCAGGGGCAAAGAGGAAGGCACGCCCTCGAATGAAAATAATGCCTCTTTGCACACAAAAGCATAGCAAACAGATTTGCTAGAATCTAGCTCATCAATATCAGATTTGGTGGCAAATAAACATGCACTTTTCAGTTTAATTTCAGAAGCAACATTAGATGGTTTATTATTAGGCTTCATTTGTTGCTCAAATTCTTTTGCCACAATCTGATTTTCACTCTTATTTTCTCCTGTTTTGCTTTATTAGCTCTATTAATATCATCTTTCAAAATGGAATCAGGAGTCATAGGAAGCAAAGTAATATTTTTATCCTTGTGAACAAGAGTATACTGATTGTTTCTACCATGGTGTACAGAATTTTTATCAAATTGCCATGGTCTACCAAGTAATAAGGAACATGCTTGCATAGGTACCACATCACAATCAACATAATCAGCATATGTAGAGATACTAAAATACACACGAACAAAGACGTGTTACCTTAACCTTGCCGCTGTTGTTGAACCATTGGATGTAGTAAGGATGTGGATGTGGTCTTGTGGTGAGAGAAAGCTTCTCCACCATATCCATGCTAGCCAAGTTGTTGCAGCTCCTCCATCTATGATGACGCTAATAGAACGCTCCTTCACAACTCCCTTTGTATGGAACAAGTTATGCCTCTGATTTTGCTCAGCTTGTGTAACCTGCACACTCAAAACACGTTGAGCAACTAAACATTCATACCTGTCAAGATCTTCAAGCCATGTATTGCGCCTCAGGATCGAATCATCTCCACCGTGTTCTTCATGTGTAATAAGAGCCAAAGTCTCTTCATCATAGTCACTAGCGACTCATACCCACCATCCTCGTGAGCAATCATCACACGCTGAGATTGGCATTCTCTCAAGAAATGTCCTCTTCCCTTACAACGACGACAAATAATATCACTTGTGTGCCCTGTTGACGCCATGGAAGAAGAAGAGCTCTGTAGGCCCAAAGCAGTGTGCTCTTGGCGATAGTGGTGGTTGTGCCTGCTTTCTTGTATCACGGTTGGAGGTGGCAGCCACGGAGGTGCCGTGTAGTAGAACGTGTGGAAGTAGATGATGCACGTGGTGTCCATGATGAAGGTCGACCTGCGAAAAGTTAGTCCGCGCCAAGGCCTGCCGATCCTGCACTTCACGCTCAGCTTTACAAGCAAGATGGAATAATCGAGTGATATTATTATAATCCTTGTAGTCTAGAATGGTCTGAATCTCTATTTAATCCACCCGAAAACGTGCAAGCATAGCTTCATTCTCCTCAACAATACCACATCTAATCAAGCCAGTTTGTAATTCCCGATAATATTCTTCACCGAATTTTTCCTTGTCTTAAGCGCTGCAATTTTTGAAGTAATTCACGCTGATAATATGGTGGAACCCAACGAGTACGCATAGCAGTTTTCAAAGCAGCCCAAGTAGCTGGAACAGGATATAATCTACAATGTTCGCACCACCAAACACATGCAAAGCTAGTGAAAGCACAAACAAGCAGCAGAACACGCCTCTCCTCGGGATATTGTAAACATGTAAATCGTTGTTCAGTTTCTAACTCCCAAGTAAGATATATATCAGAACATATCTACCCTCAAATGGTGGAATATTCAATTTCAGTTTAGGGAGATGGTCATGATCTCGCACTGAAGGGGAGCCCAACATTGCCATTATTTGCATGTGGACGACCTGGTGGTTGTGGTGCTGGTGGTTGCACGTAGTTCGATGTTGATCAACCTCATCCTCGTAAGCTCTTACATAATCATCCTCCCCACAGCAGCAGCAGGAGCCACACGTATATCAACAAAGAGCACCAGCAGCTTGGCCAGTCAAGAGGGACACGGAAGCTCATGGAGGGCTGTTTCATGATGTGGAGGTAGTCCATGTTGTTGTAGTAGAGGTGCGTTAGGTGCAGCCGGTGGTGGTGGTGGTAGACGCACGAGCAATTCATTAAACTTGTTATCGAGCTTTGTTTCAACGCCTTCTCAATGCCATCTATCTTCTCCATGGCCTCTTCAAATCTATTTAGCACATCGTCCACCTGCCCACTCATCATTTGTTGAAACTTATCATGTAGCGCTTTGTTTGTCATGTTCTCCCGGTCAGTCTCGCTGGCTTGTGATCCTGCCATGGTTAGCAGCAATAGAAACACACAAGAATATGATTCGACAGACTACTAGGAAGTGGTGGTGATGGTGTGGTGGACAATCACAAATCCGTCAAGCAAATCTCAAATTCTTACCAGTTCTTACCCAAAGAAGAAAGCGGTGATCGGCAACCGATGTAGTCAAAACTCTCAAAGCTTGGATAGAGCGATTACTGTGGAGAGTCAAACGCACGATGTAGATGTATGTGGAGCTGGGAAGGCTTATAATATGGTAGCAAAAAAAGGTTAGCAATAATCAATTCAGAGATGCAAAGTTGAATAAACGCCAACGACGCAGATCTTGTGGTTGGTCCTAGGCTAGACCGTGCTAGAGACGCGAGCCTAGAACACTAACAAAATCACGGCGCTGCACGTAAACAACGGAAAAGCACACTGGATTTTTTTTTCTTTTTTTTTTTTTTTTTTTTTTTTTTTTTTTGCTGCTTTTTTTTTTTTTTTTTGCTAAAATCACTATAATGGCGAGTGTCTCAAAACTCTTCCGAGTCAAATCGACAGATGGGCACGAAATTTTTTCGACCAAATTTTTTTTTTCGATTGCCTGGACCCAAAAACTGAAACGGGTCAAAAAACTTTCTATAACGGCGATCGTCTCAATACACTTAGAAACACTTAAAATAGGATAGCCGTAAAATTTTTTTGACAAGTGCGTTTTGAAAAATTTTGGGCCTAAACGGAGGGTGGTTTCAAACTCTTTTTTTTTTTTTCCAAACCTACTCCGCAAGGAAACACGAATCGAAACTAGATGGATCTCAAAACAACCCTAATATGCAAGGAACTCGGATTGGTGGTGGATATATGGTGGTGGTATATGACAGCGGTGGTGGTGGTGGTATATGGATATGGATTATATGGAGCGGTGGCGGATAAGCAATGGTGGAAGATGACAAGGCGATGATGATGGTGCGGCGGCGTGACAACTTATGACCGTAACTCAAACTCTAAAAGACTAGACTCTAAGACCAAAGAACTTGACACGACGATGCAACCGCAAATTCAACAAAGCAAACCCTAAAAAGATTATGCAAAGGCTCGATTGGTTCGGATATGATGAACTAACCCTAATTTTTTTTGTGGCTTTTTCGTGGACTATAGGTATGAAGAATGACTCGATCTAAACTACGAAAACTGTAAAATCTCACCGAGCAACCTGAAAATCTGATACCACTTGATAGAGGCAAAGGTGTCCCGATGTTTCGATGAGATGGTGGCTATCGCTTCGTGGAGTCGACCTTGACGATCCGACTACGAACGTGGCGAGACGTCGCGCCTTAGCAATCGCTAAACCAACTTCCGAGGGTTATTGACCACGCCGAGCACGATCAACTCGACCACGAGGGCCTATTTCCTGCGAGCAAATGAAGAACAAGCAAGAAACTGAGATTGCAATCTGGATATTGCGAATATAAGATGAAAGCTTTATTGATCAAGGTGGGGTTCTGTGGACGCTTTGTCCGGTCGTTGAACACAAACGGCACGCGGTTGCAGCTATGGAGAACTTTTAATCTAAACAAAACCCAAGGTCTAAACGGTGCCCTAAGGGCTGTATATATGGAGGAAGAGGGGGAATTTCGTGGCCCTTGGTGGAGGGGTCCAAATCAACCCTAACTCTTGTTTCCCCACACATACGGACTCTAAAACAGCCTATACTTAAATATTTCGAAATTACATGGGCCTGGCCCACTAATAAGGTGACGAGCAGCACCTAGAATAGCCTCGGACGACATTTATGAAGTAGCATCTTGTATATTTCGTCCAAGGCTTCATGCACCCATTATGGTGGCTTCAAAGTCCTGAAATCATCACTTGTAACTCCGTTTTGTTCCCCTTAGCATGGCATTATCTCAATGCTTGTTCTTGCTCCAATGTCCATCCTTCTCCAAGCTAGGGCCTTCATTTGTAAGCAAAACAAATGTATCCAATTTAGGCAGCATCATATTCTCATGAACATTAGAATCATTACCAAGAAACGAAAGTACCGATAATTTAATTGGCGTCTGTGAGCTCTAGTAATTGGTCCAGTATATGTAGCAGTAGGGGCTGTGGGTGTAACAATGGTATTGATGTCCTCATCACAATTGCTATCTTGGTTCGTGAAGTTTGCATAAGAAAAGAGCTCAAAAGTGAAAGAGCCACCCAAGCTTTTAAGCAAAGAGGAAAGATAAGCAAAGAGCTTATAAGCAAGAACCATAGCATCATACAACATTAAGATTGTCATATCCGATCATCTTGGATCATAGCACCAAATATCATACATATAGCATACTTGGGATAGAGATCGTTGCATTTTGGCCTAATAGGTTGTGCACAAGTTCACGATCCGCCTTTTGTGCAATCGTGCTAGCGTCTCTCTAGTATTGTGCAACAAGAGCATTCTCGTGGTTTCCACATTTTGGCTCACTTTTGGTTTGCACAATCCCACTTATCTATTTATGTGTGTTTCCGTGTACCACTACTTGCTTGGTCTACTTGTTACATTTGCGAATTTGCTAATCTTTTTCAACTTTATTGAGTCTCACTTACAATTGCATCAAATTTTGTGCCACCATCCTAACCGAGCTCCACCATAAGCTTTTATTTGTGTAGGTGTGAGAACCGACAAGAATCGGTACCAAGAGTGCTATTTCATTGTCCGCATTTGAGTGAACTTGATTCATTTTCAACATCGGTCAAAGGTACATTGGTATAAGTTCTTTCCGCTCTACCACTCACATCTTGTTTGGAATGATGGATAGGCCAAGTTCTTCTACCAACCCACTCTTCATCGAGCAAGACGACGACATGTCCTCATACGTCACCAAGAGCCACCTCTTTGGTGCACAACGAGCGTTGCACCAAGAACAACAAGCAATGAGCGACCGCATCGACAACCTCGCCACCGACTTGCGACTCTCCGAGCAACGTACAAGAGACTACTTCGACAACAAGTTCGAGGCTCACAAGGAAGAGAATGATGCAAGAATGGACGAGATCCGCGCGTTGATGAGAACACGACATCATTCCACTTCTTCATCATCAAGACGGAGCCGCTCGAGTCGACATTCCGACGACACCTTCTACGACTCAAGTACACCGTCATCGAACACTCTTCGACGAGCCGCGCCAAGACCGCTATGCATCTCGCAACCCGCTACATGACAAGCATTCACAAGAGCAAGTTGATGATCAAGTTCCTCGTCCTCAATCAAACCAAGAGGCTTTTGCTCAAGCCCAAGAACGACAACGTCTTCGTCGCCAACAAGAGGAAGAAAGAGCACGCCGTTACCAAGACAAACAAGACGCCAAGGCTCAACGCCTTCAACAACAACAACGTGAAGCGCAAGCTCTTGAGGCGCAACGTGCCCTTCAAGAATCAAGTAGAGCCTTCGCCAACCGCAATCGCGAACGGCGCAATCAAGAGGAAGCCCTTAGAGAAGAAATCCAAGAGAGGAACTACCAACCTCATGTACAACGCCAAGTTCCTCAAGCTCCTCCACAAGCTCGCCAAGCTCCACCTCAACATCAAGTTCAACAAGAGAAAGTTGATCATGGTCTTCCTCCGCGCCAAGAGCAACATGAAGACGAGTACATTCCACGTCAAGGACGTCATCATCAACATCGCCAACAACACAATGAAGAGCAACGCTACGGCAAGCTAAAATTCACCATGCCAAAGTTCAATGGAAGCAATGACCCCGAAGACTACCTCTCATGGGCATTGAAGGTTGACAAAATCTTCCGCTTGCACAACTACGATGAAGCGAAGAAAATCGCTATGGCATCACTTGAGTTCCAAGATTATGTGCTCATATGGTGGGAACAAATCATTGAGCGACGACAAGCAAGAGGTGAACCCCCAATCACCACTTGGGCTCAAATGAAGGATGTCATGCGAGCACGTTTTGTGCCAACCTACTACAACCGCGACCTCTTCAAGAAACTCCAACTACTCAAGCAAGGAACAAAGAGCGTTGAAGAATACTACAAGGAGATGGAGATAGCCATGATTCGAGCCAATGTCAAGGAAGATGATGAGCAAACTATGGCACGTTTCTTGAATGGACTCAATCATCCCATCAAGAAGATCGCCGACTTCCAACCATACTCAACCCTCATTGAGCTCGTGCATCAAGCTACAAAGGCGGAACGCCAAGTGCAAGATGACTTCAAATACGCCAAGTACTCATCCAAGACCTACGGCTTCCCCAACAATCAAGCTTCAACGACTCCTCCAACATCTACACCAACCAAGCTTCCTTCAAGAAACGACGACAAGTCAAGTTACAAGAAGACATCGACAAGTTCAAGTCGTCCTCCTCCTACTACAAGCAACCTCAAGCCGCGTGCTTCATCCTCTACTCCGACCGATGAGACCATCAAGACAAGCTCCTTCAAGTGTTTCACTTGCGGCGGCCGAGGCCACAAGTCATACGAATGCACCAACAAGCGCACCATGATCCTCAACGACGATGGCACATATGACTCTATGAGTGAAGAGGAAATGGAAGCCCTTGAGCAAGTGGCCATGCACCGGCAAGTGAATGAAGATGAAGATGATCAAGTCTTTTTGATGAGGATTCGAGCCCCGCCTCGTTGTCTCCAAGGTCTTGACTCTTCAACATCAACAAGAAGAAGACCAACGATGCCACATCTTCCACACAAAAGCCGCATCAATGGACGGTCCATCAAGGTCATCATCGATGGAGGTAGTTGCCACAACTTGGCAAGTGAAGAACTATGCTCCAAGCTACAATTGGTCAAGAGGAAGCACCCACACCCCTACAAGGTTCAATGGCTAAGGACTCCAAGACTATACTGAATCGAGCATACGGTCCAAGTCTCCTTCAAAATTGGTGCTTATGAAGACACTTTGGAGTGTGATGTGGTCCCAATGACCGTTTGCCACCTCCTTCTTGGTCGACCATGGCAATTCGACCGTGGTGTCATCCACAATGGGCGAACCAATCACTATAGCTTCAAGATGAAAGGGAAGGAGTATGTGCTACGACCTATGTCTCCTAGTCAAGTGATAGCCGACAAGCAAGCCACACATCATAGAGAAAAGAGTGAGAAAGTGATCCACCCAAAAGTGAGTGAGAGCCACAAGCCAAATTTGAGAGACTCTTCGCCTAGAGAGAAAAACCTCATTCTATTTGCCACCAAAAGTGAGATGAGAGAAGTGTGTGAGCACCCATCGAGTGTGATGCACTTTGTCCTTGTGTGCAAGGATGGAGAAACAAAAACTAACACCATTCACGAGCTACCTTTGGTGTTTCAATCTCTTTGCAGGAATTTCAAGATGTTTTCCCGATGAGCTACCTCCGGTCTACCTCCTCTTCGAGGCATTGAGCATCGAATCGACCTCATCCCCGGAGCGCTGCTACCAAACAAAGCTCCATACCGAGTCAATCCGAAGAAACCAAGGAGATTCAACGGCAAGTACAACAACTCATCGACAACGGTCATGTACGTGAAAGCTTAAGCCCTTGTGCCGCTCCGGTTATTCTTGTGCCTAAGCCCGATGGAAGTTTCCGCTTGTGTTCGATTGTAGACCTATCAATGCTATTACTGCTCGATATAGGCATCCCATTCCTCGCTTAGATGACATGCTTGATGAACTTAGTGGAGCCAACTTTTCTCAAAATTGATCTTAAAAGTGGCTATTATCAAATACGCATACAAGAGGGTGATGAATGGAAAACTGCTTTCAAAACCAAATTTGGTTTATATGAGTGGTTAGTGATGCCTATGGGTCTTTCGAAGCTCCCTGTACTTTTGTGCGCCTTATGCATCATGTGCTTCGTCCTTATATTGGAGTCTTTGTTGTGGTTTACTTTGATGATATTCTTGTGTTTAGCAAAACCATGAAAGAGCACATCAATCATGTAAAATCTGTGTTGCAAACTCTTCGCAAGGAAAGCCTTTATGCAAACTTGAAAAATGCACTTTTGGAGTCGACAAAGTGGTTTTCTTGGGTTTTGTTGTTTCCTCAAAGGGTGTCCATGTTGATGAATCTAAAATTGAAGCAATCAAAATTTGGCCCCAACCCACCAATTTGCAACAAGTGCGAAGTTTTCTTGGTCTTATGGGTTTCTATCGTCGCTTTGTGAAAGATTTTAGCACAATTGCCGCTCCTTTGCATGCTTTGAGCAAGAAGAATACTCCCTTTGTTTGGGGAACTTTGCAATCAACCGCTTTTGATGAGCTCAAGTCTTTGCTTACTCATGCTCGATTCTTGCTTTGCCCAATTTTGACAAAACTTTTGAGGTTCATTGTGATGCAAGTGGTACCGAATTGGCGGAGTTTTAATGCAAGAAAACGAGCCATTGCATATTTTAGTGAAAAACTCTCCGTGCTCAACTTAATTATCCCATATATGACAAAGAATTGTATGCTTTAGTGCGTGTGCTACATGTTTGGGAACATTACCTTAGACCGCATGAGTTTGTCATCCATACCGATCATGAAACGCTTAAGTACCTCAAAGGTCAAACTAAATTGAACAAGCGCCATGCCAAATGGAGTGAATTCATTGAATCTTTTCCTTATGTGATCAAGTACATTAAGGGTAAAGAAAATGTAGTTGCCGACGCGCTTTCACGCATAAACATGCTTGTCACTCAACTTGAGTTGAATGTTATTGGTTTTGAGCATATAAAAGACTTGTATGAGCATGATCCATCTTTTGCTTCTCCTTATGCTAAGTGTTTGACACATACGTCTTGGGAACAATATTACATCAAGGATGGTTACCTTATGAGAGCTAACAAACTTTGCATTCCCGAGTCTTCTCTTCGTTTGCTCCTTTTGCAAGAGGCTCATGGAGGCGGCCTCATGGGACACTTTGGACGCGACAAGACATTCGCCGCACTCTCCAACAACTACTTTTGGCCCAAGATGTTCCGCCACGTCTCACGCTTCACCAACCGATGCTAACATGTCGCAAAGCTAAGTCTAAAGCTCAATCTCATGGTCTTTACATGCCTCTTCCTATTCCATATCAACCATGGGAAGACATTAGTATGGATTTTGTACTTGGTTTGCCTAGGACTCAAAATGGCAAGGATTCCGTCTTTGTTGTTGTGGATAGATTTTCTAAAATGGCACATTTCATTCCTTGCAACAAGATAGACGATGCTTCACATGTTGCAAATCTCTTTTGTAGGGAAATCTTGCGACTCCATGGCGTACCAAAGACAATCGTCTCCGATCGTGACGTCAAGTTCTTGAGTTACTTTTGAAAGACCCTATGTGCCAAGCTCGGAATCAAACTCTTGTTCTCCTCGGCATACCATCTTCAAACCGACG
Organism: Aegilops longissima; assembly: GCA_021605205.1. Taxonomy (NCBI): domain Eukaryota; kingdom Viridiplantae; phylum Streptophyta; class Magnoliopsida; order Poales; family Poaceae; genus Aegilops; species Aegilops longissima. Next base: position 28,246 of record JAHIAM010005736.1, on the reverse strand, counting down.
GCCAAACGGAGGTGACGAACCGCACACTATCCACTCTACTTCGTGTCTTGATCAAGAAGAACATCAAGGAGTGGGAAGCATGTCTACCCATCGCCGAGTACGCCTACAATCGCAAGACATTCAACTACCGGCAAGTCCCCTTCGAGGTCGCTTCACGGTTTCAACCCGTTGTCCCCATTGGACATTCTACCACTTCCTCTCCAAGAGCGCACCAACATGGATGCAAGTGAACGAGCAAGCTACATCAAGAAGATGCACGAAGATACAAGGCACACCATCGAGCGCCAAGTACAACGCCAAGCAAACAAGCTCAACGCCAACAAGCAACCCATCGTCTTCAACATTGGTGATCTAGTATGGCTACACCTTCGCAAGGACCGCTTCCCCAAAGAACGCAAGTCCAAACTTCTCCCTCGAGCCGATGGACCTTTCAAGGTACTAGCACGCTACAACGACAACGCTTACAAGATCGACATACCTCGCGACAAGTACAACGTGAGCGGCATCTTCAACGTCAAGGACCTCGCACCTTTCCATGGAGATGAAGCTTTTGATCCGAGGTCGGATCTCTCCCAAGGGGGGGGGGAGATGATGCGGAGCATCCCACGATCATCCCCATGCATCCACAACCGTCTCATCAAGAGCCAAGAGGACCCATGACTAGAGCACGAGCTCAAGCTCTCGAGACCAAGGTGACTTCTCTCCTTAGTGAAATATCATATGACCCTCTCGAGACATGGCTACTACCTCCATCCGGAATGTTGTGCATGCTTAGGTACCAAGGAACCAACCTAGGAGAAGCTGCAGCCCAAGATGGACACCAAGAGCAAGAGGAGGAGCTGCGAGTCGGAGGGAGCGGTACTACCGCTCAAGCCAAGCAGTACTACACCCAGCGAGCGGTACTACCGCTCAAGCCAAGCAGTACTACCACTGAGCCGAGCCAAGCGGTACTACCGCTCTCCATCCGCCTACTTCCGCAAAACCCGACACACTCCAGAATCGAACAGCGCGTCGAGGCGGTACTACCACCACCAAGCGGTACTATCATTGAAAGCGGTACTACCGCCAGAGAACAGGTACTACCGCCTGCTGTGGTGTCAGCGATCGGGCGAGGCCCATGTACTTGTTTCGCCCCAACTTACCCCTTGGAGGTCCTAGACTATAAATAGACCTTCCCCTCATCCTTTCTAGGGTTAGCTTTGGATTTGCTCATATTTCGGTGTGAGAGCCTTTGCTCATCCCCGTGGCTACTTCTCCTCGGAGATCAGGACCTCTACGGAGAAGATCCCCACGCGGATCCAAGACCCCCTTCTAGGGCGGACCCCATCAAGACCTCCTCGCGGAGAAGAACGGCTACTCGTGTATCCTTACCTTTGTTGATCTTGAACCTTGTGCCACTCTATGTATTCGATAATCTAGCACTTGTGTGATTGTTTTCTTGTCGGTTGAGTGTTGCCCGTTGTTCCTCCTCGTAATTTCCTCGTGTTCTTCCACTCGTTCTTCGTGAATTCCCCGTAGGATCCGCTCCAACGTGAAAGATCGCCCACGTAGGGTTCCGCCCTACATCAAAGCTACATCAAGAAGATGCATGAGGATACAAGACAAACCATCGAGCGCCAAGTACAACGACTAGCGTCCAAGCTCAACGTCAACAAGCAACCCATGGTCTTCAACATTGGTGATCTAGTGTGGCTACACCTTCGCAAGGAACGCTTCCCCAAAGAACGCAAGTCCAAGCTTCTTCCTAGAGCCGATGGACCTTTCAAGGTGCTAGCACGCTACAACGACAACGCCTACAAGATTGACCTACCTCGAGACAAGTACAATGTGAGCGACATCTTCAACGTCAAGGACCTCGCACCTTACCATGGAGATGAAGCTTTTGATCCGAGGTCGGATCTCTCCCAAGGGGGAGATGATGCGGAGCATCCCTCGCTCATCCCCATGGACGTGCCTACATCTCCCTCAACGCCACTAGGACCCATGACAAGAGCCCGAGCTAAGGCTATCGAAGATAAGGTGAATTCGCTCCTCTCCGAACTCCCTCTTCCTACTCAGGAGACATGGCTACTACCTCATTCGGAGAGTCTATGTGTAATTGATGAGGACATGATTACCTTGGATACGACCAAAAATATTGCATACATGTATATTTGTGAGGTGATTTCTAATGCAAACCATGCAATAATTTATTTATGTCATCCAGGACAAAAATACTTCACAAACTTTTGTGCCATGTCTAATTGCAGGTGTATGGGACATTTGTACAATCCACATATGAAGATAAGGGAGAAAGAGATGTTTACCTGCTGTTCAAAAATTCTCTCACGTCACTTTTGGCCCAAGAGAAGATAGAGTCCAAGTCTCTCACGTTCGGACTCAGATTCGGACTGCACAGACATACCTGACTCAAAACGTCTATAACTTTTTCATACGGACTCCAAATTGGTTGATTCTTTTTTGTTGGAAAATAGATTTCGTGCATTTTCCAACCCAATTGAATCACCTTAAAATCCGTCCGGAGCGTTGAGTTATAGACGAAACAATCTGACGCTGCAGCAGAATCCGAGTCAAACTACAAGTCCAAAGGTGTTACGTCACCTCCGCTTGGGCCCATTGGCCTTGTACGACCTAGGGTTAGTTTTAGGCTGCCTTGGGACGTCCTCCCACCTCCTTGGCCGCCACCCCTTGCTCCTATATAAGTAGATCCATCTAGTAGCTTTTTCCTTGGGATTTGTTTAGTTAAAAGTTAGCCATTGCAACTTCGTGTACTTCGTTTGTGTCCAACGACCAGACCAAGACCGCTTACGGATCCCCACCTTTATCAATACTTCATATATACTCGCAATATTCAGATTGCTTTATCATATTCTTGCTTGTTCTTCGATTGCTTGCAGAAATAGACCTTCGTGGTCAGGTTGATTGTGCTCCGGCGTGGTCAATAACCTCTTGGAGTTGGTTTAACGATTGCTAAGGCGCAACGTTGTGCACGTTTGTAGTCGGATCGTCAAAGTCGTCTCCACCAAATCGATAGTTATCATCTCATCGAAAGATCGGGACACCCTCGCCTCTATCAGTAATCAGGTACATGGAGGTGAGCCAAGGATCAACCACTTGCGAGAGCCAAGACGGCGAGGACTCCAAGCATATTGAAGAAGAAGAGATGCTGTTGAAGGCACAGGCACCGGACGTCCGACGCCTTCCGGACGTCCGACGAGTCCCAGGACCCGGACGACCGGACTCTCCGGACGTCCCACACTTTGCCACCCTAACCAAAACTACGGACGACCGAAGCCTCCGGACGTCCGACTGACGCACGCCCGAACCGAATCTACGGACGACCGACAACTTCCGGACGTCCGGACCATCACGAAGCCCCGGACGACCGACCCTCTCCGGACGTCCGACGCACCCACGACATAACTGATTCTATGGACGTCCGAGCCCATCCGGATGTCCGGACCGTCCCGAGCCTCCGGACGTCCGACGCCTGTGTGTTGACTTCGTTTGGGCCGCAGCCCTTGTACCCCTTCGCCCCCTAGACTATATATACTCCTTCTTCCCTAACTTTCTAGGGTTAGCTTTGGTTTAGCTCATGTTTGTGTGAGAGCCTTGCTCATCCACTTGGTTACTTCTCCTCGGAGCTTAGGACCTCTACGGGGAAGATCCCCAAGCGGATTCAAGACCCCCTTCTAGGGTGGATCCCATCAAGACCTCCTCTCGGAGAAGAACGGCTACTCGTGTATCCTTACCTTTGTTGATTGTGGATCATATGTATCTCTTTGTGTTCGTGATCTAGCACTTGTGTGATTGATTCCTTGTTGGTTAAGTGATTACTCTCTCGTTTCCTCCGTGTTTCCCTTTGTTCTTCCGCATGTTCTTCATGATTCCCCGTAGGATCCACTCCAAACGTGAAAGATCGTCCACATAGGGTTCCGCCCTACATCAATATGATAGCTCATTCTTAGGTGAGCTTTGCTCCTACCTCTACTCTTGAGAGAGAGAGACCACTACTCCATTGGAGGCCAAGACCTCCATCTAGGAGATGATCCTGTGGGATATCATCAAGACCCCCTCACGGGCGGACCCCCTTCAAGACCTCCTCACGGAGATGAACTCTACCTTGTATCTTTCCCTTTGTTGTTCATGTACCTTGTGGATCTTGTGTGTTTGATTGTCTAGTGGATGTGTGATCGGACTTGTTCTTGAGTGTTTCCCCTTGTGATTTCTCTCCGTTCTTCCCCGTGTTCTTCGTGTCCTCCGAGGGATCCCACTCCAATCGTGAAAGATCGGGCTACACCGGGTTAGCCCCGTATCATATGGTATCATGAGCCACGTTGATCACGTATTTGGAGTCCCTCCCACCGCTTTTCTCCCTTGTTTTGTTGTGTTCTTCCCAAAATCCGAAAATCCCACCAAAAACTGCCCTAATTTTTTGTGATTAGTTGGTTTGATGATGTTTTGTTGATTTTGATCCACGGATTTGCTTGGTTTCGAGTGGATCTAGCATTTTTCCAAGTTTCCCCATCTTTCATCCATGAAATCTCGTCAATTTTGACCCCAAAATCCCCATTTTCCGCCCAAAATCGTGCCCGAACTCGATCTCGCGTTGATCATGACCCCAGACGACCGGCGTTTATGGACGTCCGAGCCCTCGAACGACCGGACGTCCGACCTTTCCCGGACGACGGAACCCCTAACCCGAACCAAATTTACGGATTTCGACCTTCCGGACGTCCGACGCCCCTGCATATCCGACCTTTACGGACGTCCGTAACCTGTAGTTCCAGACTTCGGCTGATTTTTGTTTTGTCCATAACTAATTCATCCGAACTCCGATTTTGACGTTCTTTAGCTTGTTTTGAAGCTATTGGCATCCCCCTTCCCACAAAAATTCTACCAGCACCATTTGACTCCATCAAATATTCGAGAATTTGGCAAGTTTGCCTGGGCCCTCCACCACATCATCCGCATAGCCACCACCGACTTCCGCAACCTAACCCAATTTTGTTTAAGCTTGTTTGAGTTGTGGTTTGTGTCTCCTAAGGTGTTTCGGCTACTTAGGGACGACAACTTCAACTCCGACACGTGTATAGCCCATCATTTCACTTCCACATTGCCAAGTGCAAACCACCACCGCATTCCCACTACCACCATTTGACTTTTGTCCTTGAGATTTTGAGTTATGGTTTTTCTGTCTCCTAAGGTGTTTCGACTACTTAGGGACGAGTCTCCATCATCTTGGTATCTAGATCAAGAACACCGCCACTCATCATCGCAAAGGACGGTAACCTTGACGACACCATTGTATATTTCCTTGCAATTGCATTGTTAACCCCTAGCCCATTTTGCGTCACTTGCCTATCGAGACTAGCCATTTGAGTATTGCCGGCAACGTTACTTGTGCACATTAGTGATCATACTTCCCATAGCATACATACCATATCATCTTGGTATCATCATATCATCTCTTGTGTCACAATATTGTTCCAGCATATACACAATAGCTATCTTGGTTTGTGCATTGTGCAAAAGTGGCCATAGAAAAAAAGAAAGAGAATAAGCTTTTAAGCAAAGAAAGAGAGAGAGCAAAGAGCTTGTAAGCAATAGCCATAGCATAAAAATATATCATATGGTATCATATCCGATCATCTTGAGAGAAACACCGGGAACCATACATACATAGCATACTTGGGATAGAAAGTTTATCCATTTTGCATCTTATAGGTTGTGCACAAGTGTCGTATCCGCCTATTGAGCAATCGTGCTAGCGTCTCTCTTGAGTTGTGCAACACGAGCGTTTTCTGTGGATTCCACATTTTGTGCTCATTCCTTGGTTGCACGACCCCATTTATCTATCCGTGTGTGTGTTTCCGTGTACCACATATTGCTATTGGTCTACTTGTTTCACTTGCGAATTTGTGAATCTCTTTCAACATTATTGACTCTTGCTAACATTTTGCATCAAATTTTTTTGCCACTATCCTCACCGAGCTCTACCATAAGCTTTAATTGATAGGTGTGAGTGAACAAGTCCGGTACCAATTCCACTATTCTTTCATCTCACATTGAGTGAAACGGGATACATCCTCAACTTTGGGAAAAGGTAACTTGGTATTGTTTATCTCATTTCCTACTCACCTCTACTCGAGTCTTGTGATGGATAGGCAAGGCATTTCATCTTCGGTCTACAACAACAACGACGAGTACGATGCCACGAACAACAACTCCGACGCCAAGATGCAAGCTCAAATGGAGGAGATCAAAGCCATCATCAAGTCCTACAAGCGATCTTCCTCATCTTCGAGAAGACGCTCAAGAGCACATGCCTCCGAGCTACCATCTCCGGCAAGATCACATCGGCATCGACACCATCACCACCAACAAGAACGTGAAGGTCATGAGCTCAACACCAACAACCGCTCAACGACTTCACCATCTCCCTTGGCATCTTCACCAAGTGACTTCAAGGCATCTTCGCCTACGGACATACGGCATCTTCGCCAACAAGCACCCCAAGACTACGCTCAAGAGAAGCTCCCCAAGCTCAAGTCCGCGACTTCCACGAGCTACTACGACCTCGACATCGACCACGCGATTCCTTTCTATGGGACTCACGAACCCGAGGAGTATCTCGAGTGGGAGCGCTTAATGGACGACTACCTCAAGCTACATCAAGTTCCTCCCGAAGATCAAGTGAAGTGCGCCACAAGAAACTTCCATGACTACGCTTCAACTTGGTGGCTTCACACACCTTCGGAGTACTACGACATGAGTTGGCCCAAGACGAAGAGAGCTTTGCGGCGAGAGTTTGTGCCTCCAACCTACACGGAACAACTTTTTCGCCAATTGGAGAACACCATCCAAGGATCCAAGTCCATCGACGAGTACTTCAAGGAGATGAAGATTGCCTTGCGACGAGCCGGCGTGGACGAACCCATTTTGATGAAGTTCCACTTCATGATGGGATTGAACAACAACATCTCCAAGACTATCTTCCTCGAGAATTACAAGTCCCTCGACGACTACTACATTGGTGCTCTCAAGGCGGAACAAGAACTCATGAAGGCCAAGGCTTCTCCACCCCAAGCACACTTCTCGAAGACCAAGCTCCAACACGACGAGCATGAGGCTAGTACCACCAAGATGTCCAAGCCCGATGAGCTCCAAGACGATGCTCCCAAGTTCGACTTCACCGCCATCCCTCTTTGTGGCATTGATGATGCCGAGTGTATTTCGACTCTTTTTCAAGACGGTGCGGCGACGAGTACGACTAGGAGACCCTCAAGGACCAAGCTTTGGAGGCGAGCGACAAGGTGGCGAGCAAGGATGATGCTTCCATCTTAGGAGGCGAGAGTGATGATGTGCCATCTTCGGCCTTCATCCACGGCGACGGTGATTTAGATGATCGAGCATGGGATTTTCCTTCGGTCATGGAGGAGAGTGATGATGTGCCATCTTTGTCCTTCATCCACGGCGGCAACGACAAGATGGTTGAGCATGGATTCTCCTTCACCACGGCCACGACGTGTGATGACTTGAGTGATTTTGCCACCATATTGAGAGTGAGAGTGACTTCACCACTAGCCCCATATATGACGAGTTGCCCCACTTTCCATGTGAGGAGAGCCACAACCCCCACCACTTCAAAGGAGATGAGTGACTCCACCATACGTGAGTTTTTGTGCACCTATTTTGAGGGAGGAGTGTGATGCGGAGCATCCGACGATCATCCCCATGTACACTCGATACTACGCCATTGGACCTAAGGTGAATTCGCTCCTTTCCGAATCTTCCCTTTTCGCATATAAGACATGGATGCTGCTTCAAGCGCGGACCTTGTGCATACTTAGGTACACCCGAGGAGACCATGGAGAGCCCAAGGACCAAGGCCAAGCATGCGCGGAAGCGAAGGAAGGAGAAGGAAGAAGTGCCAGCTGCTACAGCGGCCGGACATCCGGCCCCAGCCCGGACATCCGGCCCCTTCGCCCGGAAATCCGACCCCTCCATCACCGAACGATCTGAAGACCAGGCCAGCCGGACATCCGCCTCCCAGCCCGACATCCGACCCGTCCCCAAGCCCTCGACATCCGCCCCAGCCCGACATCCGGCGCTGTCTGCACAAGATGAAGCGGGCCAAGGGCCCATGTATCCCCCTCTCACTTACCCCTTCGTGGGCTAACACTATATATAGACCCCCCACCTCCTCCTAGTTAGGGTTAGCGTTGATTTAACTCAAGTTAGAGATAGAGTCATTATCCATCGGATCTCCTCCTCGTGAGAGACCGCGCCTCTTCGGAGAAGATCCTATCGGATTGAAGACCCCTCGTGGGAAGATCCCTTGTGGAATCAAGCCCTCCTCGAGAAGAACGGTTCCTTTGTATCCTCTACCTTTGTTGACTTCGGATCTCATGTATCTCTTTGTGTTCTTTGATCTAGCATTTGTGTGACCGATTCCTTGTTGGTTGAGTGTTTTCCTCGCTCCTCCCCGTGATTTCCTCGTGTCCTTCCGCTGCTTCTTCGTGTCTCCCGTGGGATCCACTCCAAACGTGAAAGATCGACGCTATAGGGTTCCACCCTACATGATCTTGGTATCATGAGCCACGTTGATCACGTTTTTGGAGCCCCTACCCCGTGTTTTCTAGCTTGATTTTGTTTATTTCGTCCTAAATCCGAAAATCCCCACCAAAAATAGCCCCAATTTTTTTTTTGTGATTTGTTAGTTTTGATGATGTTTTGTTGATTTTGATCCATGGATTTGCTTGGTTTCGAGTGGATCTAGCATTTCCCCAAGTTTCCCCACTTTCCATCCACGAAATCTCTCCAATTTTGACCTTGAAATCATCAATTTCCGCCCCCAATTCGAAAATTTCCGCCCCAAACGAGATCTGGATTCGTCGGGCCGGACATCCGGGCCTCAAGCCGGACATCCGGGCCATCTGGCCGGACATCCGGGCCCCAAGCCGGACATCCGTCTCCTGGAGCGCCAAATCTGCTCGGTTCTGGACAGACACCCCCGGAAATCCAGGCTCCACCCCGGACATCCGACCCCTGGGATTTAAGATTTTTCCTTTTCACCGTTTTGTCCATAACTAATTCATCCGGAGTCCGTTTTTGACGTTCTTTAGCTCGTTTTGAAGCTATTGACATCCCCCATCCCATAAAAATACTTCCACCACCATTTGACTCCACCAAATTTTCGTAACTTTGGCATCTTTACCTAGGGCTTCCACCACATCCTCCGCATAACCACCACCGACTTCCGCAACCTAACCAATTTTGTTCCCCTTTGCATTTGAGGTTGTTTGAGTTGTGATTCGAGTCTCCTAAGGTGTTTAGGGTACTTAGGGACGGTTGCATCTTCATCAACCACCACCACCACAATAACTTCCGCATAGGCTTGCCCACCATACACTTCAACCACCCCCAACTTAACCCAATAGTTGTTTGAGCTTGTTTGAGTTGTGGCTTGTGTCTCCTAAGGTGTTTCGGCTACTTAGGGACGGCAACTTCAACTCCGACACGTGTATAGCCCATCATTCCACTTCCGCATTGCCAAGTGCAAACCACCACCGCATTCCCGCTACCACCATTTTGACATTTGACGCTTGAGATTTTGAGTTCGCGGTTTTCCGCTTTCCTAAGGTGTTTCGCTACTTAGGACGAGTCTCCATCATCTTGGTTTCTACATCAAGAACACCGCTACTCATCATCGCCGGACGGTAACCTCCATATCATCTTGGTATCATGGTATCCCTCCATTGTATATTCCCTTGCCATTGCATTGTTAACCCCTAGCCCATTTTATGTTACTTGCCTATCGAGACTAGCCATTTGAGTATTGCCGCAACGTTACTTGTGCACATTAGTGATCATACTTCCCATAGCATATATACCATATCATTGTGGTGCATATATTGATATCATATCTTGTGTCACAAGTTTGTTCCTCATATACACAATTGCTATCTTGGTTTGTGCATTGTCTTGAAGTGGCCATACAAAAAAAAGAAGAGCAAGATGCTTGGATGGAGGAGATTCGGGCCTTGATCAAGTCTTCTTCCCCTTCGTCATCTTCAAGGCGGCGACATTCAAGCCACAAGTCTTCGAAGCGCGGAAACGACGCAAGTGCAAATCGTCCTCGTCCAGATCTACATGGCGACCACCATCACGTTCGTGATCAACATCGTCATTGATAGAGGCAAAGGTGTCCCGTCTTTCGATGAGATGTTGGTTTTCGCTTTGGAGGAAGTCGACTTTGACGATCCGACTACGAACGTGCGAGGACGTCGCGCCTTAGCAATCGCTAAACCAACTCCGAGAGGTTATTGACCACGCCGAGCAACGATCAACCTGACCACGAGGGTCTGCTTCCTGCGAGCAAACGAAGAACAAGCAAGAAACTGAAATTGCAATCTGGATATTGCGAATATAAGATGAAAGCTTTATTGATCAAGGTGGGGTTCTGTGGCCTTTGTCCGGTCGTTGAACACAAACGGCACGCTGGTTGCAGCTATGGCCCTTGGTGGAGGGGTCCAAATCAACCCTATCTCTTGTATATATGGAGGAAGAGGGGGAATTTCGTGGCCCTTGGTGGAGGGGTCCAAATCAACCCTATCTCTTGTTTCCCCACACATACGGACTCTAAAACAGCCTATACTTAAGTATTTCGAAATTACATGGGCCTGGCCCACTAATAAGGTGACGTGAGCACCTAGAATAGCCTCGGGGACATTTATGAAGTAGCATCTTGTATATTTCGTCCAAGGCTTCATGCACCCATTATGGTGGCTTCAAAGTCCTGAAATCATCACTTGTAACTCCGTTTTGTTCCCCTTATGCATGGCATTATCTCCATGCTTGTTCTTGCTCCAATGTCCATCCTTCTCCAAGCTAGGGCCTTCATTTGTAAGCAAAACAAATGTATCCAATTTAGGCAGCATCATATTCTCATGAACATTAGAATCATTACCAAGAAACGAAAGTACCGATAATTTAATTGGCGTGCATGAGCTCTAGTAATTGGTCCAAGATATGTAGCAGTAGGGGTTGTGGGTGTAACAATGGTATTGATGTCCTCATCATCCTCTCCTTCTTGAAATGAAGTCGCCCTCGACGAAGCTCATATTCCTCACCCAAATAAGGCTTCAAATCTGCAATGTTAAAAGTGGGACTAACCCCAAAATCTGCAGCAGCTCAAGTTTATATGCATTATCATTTATTTTCTAACACCTTCAATGGACCATCAAGACGTGGCATTAGCTTTGATTTATGCAAATTAGAAACCTATCCTCACGCAAATGTAACCAAACAAGATCTCCGTGCAAAGACAACATGTTTTCTACCCTTATCTCCAGCAAGTTTATATTTAGCATTCATACGCTCAATGTTTTCCTTAGTTATCTCATGCATTTTTAAAATCAATTCAGCACGTTCTTTAGCATCAAAATTAACCTTCTCCAAAGATGGAAGAGGCAACAAATCAATAGGTGCACGAGGTAGGAAGCCATACACAATTTGAAAAGGGCACATCTTAGTTGTAGAATGCAATGAACGATTATAAGCAAATTCAATATGAGGCAAGCATTCTTCCCACATTTTCTTATTATTCTTCAAAACAGCCCTAAGCATAGTAGACAATGTTCTATTGACTACTTCAGTTTGTCCATCAGTTTGGGTGTGACAAGTAGTACTAAAAAGCAGTTTAGTCCCCAACTTAGCCCATAAACATCTCCAAAAGTGGCTAAGAAATTTAGTATCACGATCTGAAACAATAGTATTTGGCACACCATGCAAGCGAATAATTTCACGAAAGAACAAATCAGCAACATTAACAAAGATCATCGCTTTTATGACATGGTATAAAGTGTGCCATTTTCGAGAATCTATCCACGACAACAAATGTGCTATCCTCCCTTCTTTGTTCGAGGTAAACCTAAAACAAAGTCCATAGATATATCCTCCCAAGGAACACTAGGCACAGGCAAAGGCATATATAAACCATGAGGATTGAGTCGTGACTTAGCTTTTTGACATGTAGTGCAGCGAGCAACAAAACGCTCAACATCCCGCCTCATCTTTGGCCAAAAGAAATGTGTAGCAAGTATATCCTTCGCCTTCTTGACGCCAAAGTGTCCCATTAATCCTCCTCCATGCGCCTCCCGCAACAACAAAAGAGACGAACAGAGCTAGCAGGAATGCATAACTTGTTAGCACGGAACACAAAACCATCATTAATAACGAACTTGTTCCATGTTCTTCCTTCTTTACAATTCTGCATTACATCTTTAAAATCAGCATTATGCACATATTGATCTTTGATGGTCTCCAAACCAAATTTTTGAAGTCAAGTTGTGAAAGCATAGTATAGCGATTTAGACAAAGCATCAGCAATAACATTTTCTTTACCCTTCTTGTGTCTAATGACATAAGGGAAAGTCTCAATGAATTCAACCCATTTAGCATGTCTACGATTCAGTTTAGCTTGACTTTTAATATGTTTCAAAGATTCATGATCAGAATGTATAACAAATTCTTTGGGCCATAAATAATGTTGCCATGTCTCTAAAGTCCGAACAAGAGCATATAATTCTTTGTCATAAGTAGAATAGTTCAGACTAGGCCCACTCAATTTTTCAGAAAAGTATGCAACAGGTTTGCCATCTTGTAATAACACACCTCCTAATCCAATTCCACTAGCATCACATTCAAGCTCAAAAGTCTTATTAAAGTCAGGAAGTTGGAGTAAAGGAGCATGTGTCAACTTATCTTTCAATACCGTGAAGGCTTCTTCCTGTGCGGTACCCCAAACAAAAGGCACATCTGATGCAGAGCAGCCCTCACTCATCCCCACGGACGTGCCTTCATCTCCCTCAACACCACCGGGACCCATGACAAGAGCCCGAGCTAAGGCTATTGAAGATAAGGTGAACTCGCTCCTCTCCGAACTTCTTATTTCTACCCATGAGACATGGCTACTACCTCATTCAGAAACCCTATGTGTAATCAGATACATGGAGGTGAACCAAGGATCTACTACCTGCAAGAGCCAAGACGGCGAGGAACCCAAGTATGTCGAAGAGGAAGAAGGGATGCAGCTGAAGCTACAGGACACGGACGTCCGACCCTTTCCGGACTTCCGACGAGTCCCAGGGCACAGACGTCCGACGCCCTCCGGACGTCCGGAACTACGTCACCCGAATCAAATCTACGGACGACCGGAGCTGACCGGACGTCCGGACGACCATCACCCGAACCGGATCTACGGACGACCGACAGCCTCCGGACGTCCGGACCCTCCTGAAGCCCCGGACGACCGGCCCGCTTCGGACGACCGACACACCCACGGCAGAAAAGAATAGACGGACATCCGAACCCGGACGTCCGACGCCTGATGCGGGCTGAAGCCCATGTACCCCTTCGTTTTGACTTCCATTTGCACTAAGACTATAAATAGGACCCTTCCATCCCCTAGTTAGGGTTATGATGCGGAGCATATCACGTTCATCCCCATGTACACTCCAACTACTCTCCAAGCCCCAAGAGGACATATGACGAGACCTCGACCATACGCCATAGGGCACAAGGTGAACTCACTCCTCTTCGAACCGTCACTTTCCACATGTGCGACATGGCTACTACCTCATGCATGGACCTTGCATACACTCAGGTACAACCGAGACGACCATGGAGGATCCAAGGACCAAGGCCAAGCATGGAAGAGGAGAAGGAAGAAGAAGCTGGGAGCAAGCGGTACTACCGCCCAGGCCCAGCGGTACTACCGCTTATCATCACAAGCGGCACTACCGCCTACATCCACTCCACTTCCAAGAAGTCCGACAAACTTGAGTTCGAACGGCTCCAGAGCGGTACTACCGCCCATCATAGCGGTACTACCGCTTATGCTACTCAAGCGGTACTACCGCCAAGGACCGGTACTACCGCCTGTCTCAGCATGCAGGTATTGGGCCGAGCCTGTACCCCTTCGCCTCACTTACCCCTTCGTGGCTTAGCACTATATATACTCCTCCACCTCCTCCTAGTTAGGGATAGCGCTAGATGAGGACATGACTACCTTGATGAGACCAAAATATTGCATACATGCATATTTCTCGGGTGATTTCTAGTGCAAACTATTCAATAATATATTTATGTTATCCAGACAAAAATACTTCACAAACTTTTGTGCCATGTCTAATTGCAGGTGTATGGGACATTTGTACAATCCACATATGAAGATAAGGGAGAAAGAGATGTTTACCTGCTGTTCAAAAAGTTCTCTCACGTCACTTTTGGCCCAAGAGAAGATAGAGTCCAAGTCTCTCACGTTCTGGACTCAGATTCGGACTGCACAGACATACCTGACTCAAAACGTCTATAACTTTTTCATACGGACTCCAAATTGGTTGATTCTTTTTTTGTTGGAAAATAGATTTCGTGCATTTTCCAACCCAATTGGAATCACCTTAAAATCCGTCCGGAGCGTTGAGTTATAGACGAAACAATCTGATGCTGCAGCAGAATCCGAGTCAAACTACAAGTCCAAAGGTGTTACGTCACCTCCGCTTGGGCCCATTGGCCTTGTACGACCTAGGGTTAGTTTTAGGCTGCCTTGGGACGTCCTCCCACCTCCTTGGCCGCCACCCCTTGCTCCTATATAAGTAGATCCATCTAGTAGCTTTTTGGTTGGGATTTGTTTAGTTAAAAGTTAGCCATTGCAACTTCGTGTACTTTGTTTGTGTCCAACGACTGACCAAGACCGCCACGGATCCCCACCTTTATCAATACTTCATATATACTCACAATATTCAGATTGCTTTATCATATTCTTGCTTGTTCTTCGATTGCTTGCAGGAATAGACCTTCGTGGTCAGTTGATTGTGCTCCGCGTAGTCAATAACCTCTCGGAGTTGGTTTAGCGATTGCTAAGGCGCAACGTCAGGCACGCTTGTAGTCGGATCGTCAAAGTCGCCTCCACCAAATTGATAGTTATCATCTCATCGAAAGATCGGGACACCTCGCCTCTATCATGTTGATTTAGCTCATTAGATAGAGTCATTATCCATCCATACCGGATCTACTCCACGAAAGAGACCGCGGCCCTCTTCGGAGAAGATCCACCTTGGATTCAAGACCCGCCTTGGGTGGCCCTCATCAAGACCTCCTCACGGAGAAGAACGGCTACCATTTGTATCGTCCTTTGTTGACCTTGAATCATGTATCTCCTTTGTGTTCATCGATCTAGCACTTGTGTGATTGATCTCTTGTTGGTTGAGTGAATTCTCTCGCGTTTCCCCGTGTTTTCCTCTTGTTCTTCCGCGTGTTCTTCGTGATTCACCGTAGGATCCGCTCCAACGTGAAAGATCGCCCACGAGGGTTCCGCCTCACATCATCTATGGTATCATGAGCCACGTTGATCACGCTTTTGGAGCCCCTACCCTCTTTTTCTAGCTTGGTTTTGTTGATTTCGTCCTAAATCCGAAAATCCCCACCAAAAATAGCCCCAATTTTTTTGTGATTTGTTAGTTTTGATGATGTTTTGTTGATTTTGATCCATGGATTTGCTTGGTTTCGAGTGGATCTAGCATTTCCCCAAGTTTCCCACTTTCCATCCACGAAATCTCTCCAATTTTGACCTCAAATCATCCATTTCCGCCAAAAATCGCTACTTCTATCCGGATTTGCGAAAATCCCGACACGAGCGGTACTATCGCCCTTCCAAGCGGTACTACCGCTTAGCACCTCCAAGCGGTACTACCGCCCTTCCAAGCGGCACTACCGCCTCCCAGAGCCAGATTTTGCGAAAAAACCGACACGAGCGGTAGTACCGCCCGCTCCAAGCGGTATTACCGCTTACGAGCGGTACTACCGCCTCCCGAGCGGTACTACCGCCCTACCCAGTTTCAGCTTCCGAAGTTTCACCGCTTTGCCCATAACTAATTCATCCAAGTCCGATTTTGACGTTTTAGCTCGTTTTGAAGCTATTGACATCCCCTTCCCATAAAAATACTACCATCACCATTTGACTCCATCAAATTTTGTGAACTTTGGCATCTTTACCTAGGGCTTCCGCCACATCCTCCGCAGATAACCACCACCGACTTCCAGAACCTAACCAATTTTGTTCCCCATAGCATTAGTGGTTGCTTGAGTAGTGATTCGAGTCTCCTAAGGTGTTTCGGCTACTTAGGGACGATTGCTTCTTCATCAACCACCACCACCACTTCCACATAACCTTGCCCACCATACACTTCCTGATGAGGACATCAATACCATTGTTACACCCACAGCCCCTACTGCTACATATACTGGACCAATTACTAGAGCTCGCGCACGCCAATTAAATTATCGTGTACTTTCGCTTTCTTGGTAATGATTCTAATGTTCATGAGAATATGATGCTGCCTAAATTGGATACATTTGTTTTGCTTACAAATGAAGGCCCTAGCTTGGAGAAGGATGGACATTGGAGCAAGAACAAGCATGGAGATAGTGCCCTGCGCAAGGGGAACAAGAACGGAGTTACAAGTGATGATTTCAGGACTTTGAAGCCACCATAATGGGTGCATGAAGCCTTGGACGAAATATACAAGATGCTACTTCATAAATGTCGTCCCGAGGCTATTCTAGGTGCTGCGTCACCTTATTAGTGGGCCAGGCCCATGTAATTTCGAAATACTTAAGTATAGGCTGTTTTAGAGTCCGTGATGTGTGGGGAAACAAGAGTTAGGGTTGATTTTGACCCTCCACCAAGGGCCACGAAATTCCCCTCTTCCTCCATATATACAGCCCTTAGGGCACCGCTTAGACCTTGGGTTTTGTTTAGATTAAAAGTTCGCCATAGCTGCAACTTCGCATTTCGCTTGTGTTCAACGACTGCATAAAGGCGCCACGTAACCCCACCTTGATCAATAAAGCTTTCATCTTATATTCGCAATATCCAGATTGCAATCTCAGTTTCTTGCTTGTTCTTCGCTTGCTCGCAGGAAATGCACCCTCGTGGTCGTTGATCGTGTTCGTGTGGTCAATAACCTCTCGGAGTTGGTTTAGCGATTGCTAAGGCGCGACGCCCTCGCAGACGTCAGAGTCGGATCGCAAAGTCGATTTCCTCCAAAGCGAAAACCACATCTCATCGAAAGACGGGACACCTTTGCCTCTATCAAGTGGTATCAGATTTTCAGGTTGCTCGGTGAGATTTTACAGCTTTTCGAGATTAGATCGAGTCTGTTCTTCATACCTAAAGTCCACGAAAAAGCCAAAAAAAATTAGGTTAGTTCATCATATCCGAACCAATCTGAGCCTTTGCATAATCTTTTTAGGGTTTTGCTTTGTTGAATTTGGCGTTGCATCGCCGTGTCTAGTTGCTGGTCTTAGAGTCTAGTCTTTAGAGTTTCGAAGTTCGGTCATAAGTTGTCACGCCGCCGCAAGACCATCATCATCGCCTTGCCATCTACCACCATTGCTTATCCGCCACCGCCTCAATCCGTATCCATATACCACCACCAATCCATATCCAAATACCACCACCAATCCAGATCCATATACCACCACCGCTACCATATACCACCACCGCTGCCATATACCACCAGCATATATCCACCACCATATATCCACCATCAATCCGAGTTCCTTGTATATTAGGTTTGTTTTCGAGATCCATCTAGTTTCCGATTCGTGTTTCCTTGCCGGAGTAGGTTTCGGAAAAAAAAAAATAAAGAGTCTGGAAACCACCCTCCGTTTAGGCCCAAAATTTTCCGAAAACGCACTTGTCGAAAAATTTTCTGGCTATCCTATTTTTAAGTGTTTCTAAGCGTATTGAGACAGTCGCCGTTATAGAAAGTTTTTTTTGACCCGTTTCCAGTTTTTGGGTCCGGGCAGTCGAAAAAAAAAAAATTGGTCAAAAAAATTTCGTGCCCATCCTGTCAGTTTGACCTCGGAAGAGTTTTGAGACACTCGCCATTATAGTGATTTTTCGCAAAAAAAAAAAAGAGCGCAATAAAAAAGCGAAAAAAATTCCAGAGTGTGCTTTTCCGTTGTTTCCGCAGCTACCGTGATTTTGTTAGTGTTCTAGGCTCGCTCTCTAGCACGGTTCAGCCTAGGACCAAGACAAGACTGCCAAGTTGAGCGCTTATTCAACTTTGCATCTCTGAATTGACTATTGCTAACCTTTTTGCTACCATATTATAAGCCTTCCTAGCTCCACATACATTGATGAGGACATCAATACCATTGTTACACCCACAGCCCCTCATCGCTACATATACTGGACCAATTACTAGAGCTCACAGACGCCAATTAAATTATCGTACTTTAGTTTCTTGGTAATGATTCTAATGTTCATGAGAATATGATGCTGCTTAAATTGGATACATTTGTTTTGCTTACAAATGAAGGCCCTAGCTTGGAGAAGGATGGACATTGAGCAAGAACAAGCATGGAGATAATGCCATGCTAAGGGGAACAAGAACGGAGTTACAAGTGATGATTTCAGGACTTTGAAGCCACCATAATGGGTGCATGAAGCCTTGGACGAAATATACAAGACCCTACTTCATAAATGTCGCCCGAGGCTATTCTAGGTGTCACACCTTATTAGTGGGCCAGCCCATGTAATTTCGAAATACTTAAGTATAGGCTGTTTTAGAGTCCGATGTGGGGAAACAAGAGTTAGGGTTGATTTCGACCCTCCAC
This sequence comes from Aegilops longissima, assembly GCA_021605205.1. NCBI lineage: Eukaryota > Viridiplantae > Streptophyta > Magnoliopsida > Poales > Poaceae > Aegilops > Aegilops longissima. Next base: position 9,556 of record JAHIAM010005736.1, on the reverse strand, counting down.
CAAGGGCCACGAAATTCCTCTTCCTCCATATATACAGCCCTTAGGGCACCGCTTAGACCTTGGGTTTTGTTTAGATTAAAAGTTCGCCATAGCTGCAACTTCGAGTACTTCGCTTGTGTTCAACGACTGCATAAAGGCGCCACAGTAACCCCACCTTGATCAATAAAGCTTTCATCTTATATTCGCAATATCCAGATTGCAATCTCAGCTTGCTTGTTCTTCGCTTGCTCGCAGGAAATGACCTCGTGGTCGTTGAGCGTGTTCGCGCGGGTCAATAACCTCTCGGAGTTGGTTTAGCGATTGCTAAGGCGCGACGCCTCAGACTTTCGTAGTCGGATCGTCAAAGTCGACTTCCTCCAAAGCGAAAACCAACATCTCATCGAAAGACGGGACACCTTTGCCTCTATCAAGTGGTATCAGATTTTCAGGTTGCTCGTGAGATTTTACAGTTTTCCGTAGTTTAGATCGAGTCTGTTCTTCATACCTATAGTCCACGAAAAAGCCACACAAAAAATAGGGTTAGTTCATCATATCCAAACCAACTGAGCCTTTGCATAATCTTTTTAGGGTTTGCTTTGTTGAATTTGCGGTTGCATCGCCGTGTCAAGTTGCTGGTCTTAGAGTCTAGTCTTTTAGAGTTTCGAGTTCGGTCATAAGTTGTCACGCCAGCCAGCATCATCATCATCGCTTTGTCATCTTCCACCATTGCTTATCCGCCACCGCCTCAATCCATATCCATATACCACCACCGCTGCCATATATCCACCACCATATATCCACCACCAATCCGAGTTCCTTGCATATTAGGGTTGTTTTCGAGATCCATCTAGTTTCCAATTCGTGTTTCCTTGCTCATGAGGTCCGAAACCACCTTCGCTTAGGCCCAAAATTTTTCAAAACGCACTTGTCGAAAAAAATTTTCCGCTATCCTGTTTTTAAGTGTTTCTAAGTGTATTGAGACAACAAGCATTATATAAAGTTTTTTGACCTGCTTCAGCTTTTTGGGTCCGGCAAAAAAAAAAAAAATTTGGTCGAAAAAATTTCGTGCCCATCCTGTCAGTTTGACTCGGAAGAGTTTTGAGACACTCGCCATTATAGTGATTTTTCAAAAAAAAAAAAGCAGCGCAAAAAAAAAAAGCAGCGCAAAAAAAAAAAGAGCGAAAAAAAATCCAGAGTGTGCTTTTCCCTTGTTTACGCAGCAGCGCCGTGATTTTGTTAGTGTTCTAGGCTCGCGTCTCTAGCACGGTCTAGCCTAGGACCAACAGACAAGATCACGTTGAGCGCTTATTCAACTTTGCATCTCTCGAATTGATTATTGCTAACCTTTTTTGCTACCATATTATAAGCCTTCCCAGCTCCACATACATCTACATCGTATGCTTGACTCTCCCTCGTAATCGCTTCTATCCAAGCTTTGAGAGTTTTGACTACATCGGTTGTCGATCACCGCTTTCTTCGGGTAAGAACTGTAAGAATTTGAGATTTGCTCGACGGATTTGTGACTGTCCACCACACCACCACCACCACTTCCTAGTAGTCTGTCAATCATATTCTTGTGTGTTTCTATTGTCGCTAACCATGGCAGGATCACAAGCCGACGAGACTGACCGGGAGAACATGACAAACAAAGCGCTACATGATAAGTTTCAACAAATGATGAGTGGGCGGTGGACGATGTGCTAAATAGATTTGAAGAGGCCATGGAGAAGATAGATGGCATTGAGAAGGCGTCAAACAAAGCTCGATAACAAGTTTAATGAATTGCTCGCGCCTACCACCACCACCACCGGCTGCACCTAACGCACCTCTACTACAACAACACGGACTACCTCCACATCGCTAAACAACCCTCCGCCGAGCTTCCGTCCCTCTTCACCGCCAAGCTGCCGGTGTCTGCTGTTGATACTTCAGGCTCCTCGCCACTGCGGGGGGGAGGATGATTATGTGAGCTTATGAGGATGAGGTTGATCAACATCGTAACTACGTGCAACCACCAAAGACCACAACCACCGTGTCGCCCACATGCAAATAATGGCAATGTTCGGGCTCCCCTTCAGTACGAGATCATGACCATCTCCCTAAACTGAAATTGAATATTCCACCATTTGAGGGTAGATATGTTCCCGATATATATCTTACTTGGGAGTTAGAAACCGAACAACGATTTATATGTTTACAATATCCTCGAGGAGAGACGTGTTCTCGCTGCTTGTTTGTGCTTTCACTAGCTTTGCATGTGTTTGGTGGTCTCGAACATTGTAGATTATATCCTGTTCCAGCTACTTGGGCTGCTTTGAAAACTGCTATGCGTATCGTTGGTTCCACCATATTATCAGCGTGAATTACTTCAAAAATTGCAGCGCTTAAGACAAGGAAAAATTCGTAGAAGAATATTATCAGAATTACAAACTGGCTTGATTAGATGTGGTATTGTTGAGGAGAATGAAGCTATGCTTGCACATTTTCCGGTGGATTAAATAGAGAGATTCAGACCATTCTAGACTACAAGGATTATAATAATATCACTCGATTATTCCATCTTGCTTGTAAAGCTGAACGTGAAGTGCAGGATCGATGTGCCTTGGCGCTGACTAACTTTTCTCGCAGGTCGACCTTCATCATGGACACCACGCATCATCTACTTCCACACGCTCTACTACACCGCACCTCCGCCGGCTGCCACCTCCAACCGTGATACAAGAAAGCAGTGCACAACCACCACTATCCGCCAAGAGTACACCGCTGGGCCTACACAGAGCTCTTCTTCTTCCATGGCGTCAACAGGCACACAAGTGATATTATTTGTCGTCGTTGTAAGGGAAGAGGACATTTTGCGAGAGAATGCCAATCTCAGCGCAGTGATGATTGCTACCGAGGATGGTGGGTATGAGTCCTTAGTGACTATGATGAAGAAACTTTGGCTCTTATTACACATGAAGAACACGGTGGAGATGATTCGATCTTGAGACGCAATACATGGCAGTCAAGATGCCGACAGGTATGAATGTTTAGTTGCTCAACGTGTTTTGAGTGTGCAGGTTACACAAGCTGAGCAAAATCAGAGGCATAACTTGTTCCATACAAAGGGAGTTGTGAAGGAACGTTCTATTCAAGGCCATCATAGATGGAGGGAGCTGCAACAACTTGGCTAGCATGGATATGGTGGAGAAGCTTTCTCACCACAAGACCACATCCACATCCTTACTACATCCAATGGTTCAACAACAGCGGCAAGGTTAAGGTAACACGTCTCTGTTCGTGTGCATTTTAGTATCTCTACATATGCTGATTATGTTGATTGTGATGTGGTACCTATGCAAGCATGTTCCTTATTACTTGGTAGACCATGGCAATTTGATAAAAATTTCAGACACCATGGTAGAAACAATCAAGATACTCTTGTTCACAAGGATAAAATATTACTTTGCTTCCTATGACTCTGATTCCATTTTGAAAGATGATATTAATAGAGCTAATAAAGCAAAACAGAGAAAATAAGAGTGAAAATCAGATTGTGGCAAAAGAATTTGAGCAACAAATGAAGCCTAATAATAAACCATCTAATGTTGCTTCTGAAATTAAACTGAAAAGTGCATGTTTATTTGCCACCAAATAAGATATTGATGAGCTAGATTCTAGCAAATCTGTTTGCTATGCTTTTGTGTGCAAAGAGGCATTATTTTCATTCGAGGACGTGTTTTCCTCTTTGCCCCGCTGTCACTAACATTTTGCAGAGTTCGCCGACGCCTTCCCACAAGACGTGCCACCGGATTACCACCTATTCGAGGGATTGAGCATCAAATTGACTTAATTCCCGTGCATCGCTACCCAACCGCCGCACCATACCGCATCAATCCAGAGGAGACGAAGGAGATTATGCGTCAAGCACAGTGAGCTGCTCGACAAAGGTTATATACGCGAATCTCTTAGTCCTTGTGCTGTTCCTATTATACTAGTGCCTAAAAAGGATGGTACGTCACAGATGTGTGTTGATTGTAGAGGCATTAATAATATTACTATTCGTTATCGCCATCCTATTCCTAGGCTAGATGATATGCTTGATGAATTGAGTGGCTCTACAATATTCTCCAAAGTTGATTTATGAGTGGATACCATCAAATTCGTATGAAATTGGGAGATGAATGGAAAACAGCATTTAAAACTAAGTTTGGATTATATGAGTGGTTAGTCATGCCTTTTGGGTTAACTAATGCACCTAGTACTTTCATGAGATTAATGAACTAAGTTTTACGTGCTTTCATTGGACGATTTGTGGTAGTTTACTTTGATGATATACTGATTTATAGCAAATCTTTGGAAGAACATTTGGAACATTTACGTGTTGTTTTTAATGCTCTACGTGATGCACGCTTGTTTGGTAACCTTGGGAAGTGCACCTTTTGCACCGACCGAGTATCTTTTCTTGGCTATGTTGTTACTCCACAGGAATTGAAGTTGATAAAGCCAAGATTGAAGCTATTGAGAGTTGGCCGCAGCCCAAAACGGTCACACAAGTGAGGAGTTTTCTTGGACTCGCTGGTTTCTATAGGCGCTTTGTGAGAGACTTTAGCACCATTGCTGCACCTCTCAATGAGCTTACAAAGAAGGATGTGCCTTTTGTTTGGGGTACCGCACGTGAAGAAGCCTTCACGGTATTGAAAGATAAGTTGACACATGCTCCTTTACTCCAACTTCCTGACTTTAATAAGACTTTTGAGCTTGAATGTGATGCTAGTGGAATTGGATTAGGAGGTGTGTTATTACAAGATGGCAAACCTGTTGCATACTTTTCTGAAAAATTGAGTGGGCCTAGTCTGAATTATTCTACTTATGACAAAGAATTATATGCTCTTGTTCGGACTTTAGAGACATGGCAACATTATTTATGGCCCAAAGAATTTGTTATACATTCTGATCATGAATCTTTGAAACATATTAAAAGTCAAGCTAAACTGAATCGTAGACATGCTAAATGGGTTGAATTCATTGAGACTTTCCCTTATGTCATTAAACACAAGAAGGGTAAAGAAAATGTTATTGCCGATGCTTTGTCTCGTCGCTATACTATGCTTTCACAACTTGACTTCAAAATATTTGGTTTGGAGACCATCAAAGATCAATATGTGCATGATGCTGATTTTAAAGATGTAATGCAGAATTGTAAAGAAGGAAGAACATGGAACAAGTTCGTTATTAATGATGGTTTTGTGTTCCGTGCTAACAAGCTATGCATTCCTGCTAGCTCTGTTAGTTTTGTTGTTGCAGGAGGCGATGGAGGAGGATTAATGGGACACTTTGGCGTCAAGAAGACGGAGGATATACTTGCTACACATTTCTTTTGGCCAAAGATGAGACGGATGTTGAGCGCTTTGTTGCTCGCTGCACTACATGTCAAAAAGCTAAGTCACGACTCAATCCTCATGGTTTATATATGCCTTTGCTCGCGCCTAGTGTTCCTTGGGAGGATATATCTATGGACTTTGTTTTAGGTTTACCTCGAACAAAGAAGGGAGGATAGCATATTTGTTGTCGTGGATAGATTCTAAAATGGCACACTTTATACCATGTCATAAAAGCGATGATGTCGTTAATGTTGCTGATTTGTTCTTTCGTGAAATTATTCGCTTGCATGGTGTGCCAAATACTATTGTTTCAGATCGTGATACTAAATTTCTTAGCCACTTTTGGAGATGTTTATGGGCTAAGTTGGGGACTAAACTGCTTTTAGTACTACTTGTCACCCCAAACCGATGGATAAACTGAAGTAGTCAATAGAACATTGTCTACTATGCTTAGGGCTGTTTTGAAGAATAATAAGAAAATGTGGGAAGAATGCTTGCCTCATATTGAATTTGCTTATAATCGCTCATTGCATTCTACAACTAAGATGTGCCCTTTGAAATTGTGTATGGCTTCCTACCTCGCACCCATTGATTTGTTGCCTCTTCCATCTTCGGAGAAGGTTAATTTTGATGCTAAAGAACATGCTGAATTGATTTTAAAATGCATGAGATAACTAAGGAAAACATTGAGCGATGAATGCTAAATATAAACTTGTCGGAGATAAGGGTAGAAAACATGTTGTCTTTGCACCGAGATCTTGTTTGGTTACATTTATGTAAGGATAGGTTTCCTAATTTATGCAAATCAAAGCTAATGCCACGTCTCGATGGTCCATTTAAGGTGTTAGAGAAAATAAATGATAATGCATATAAACTTGAGCTGCCTGCAGATTTTGGGGTTAGTCCCACTTTTAACATTGCAGATTTGAAGCCTTATTTGGGTGAGGAATATGAGCTCCGTCGAGGACGACTTCATTTCAAGAAGGGAGGATGATGAGGACATCAATACCATTGTTACACCCACAGCCCCTCATGCTACATATACTTGGACCAATTACTAGAGCTCACAAGACGCCAATTAAATTATCGTACTTTCGCTTTCTTGGTAATGATTCTAATGTTCATGAGAATATGATGCTGCTTAAATTGGATACATTTGTTTTGCTTACAAATGAAGGCCCTAGCTTGGAGAAGGATGGACATTGAGCAAGAACAAGCATGGAGATAATGCCATGCAAGGGGAACAAGAACGGAGTTACAAGTGATGATTTCAGGACTTTGATGCCACCATAATGGGTGCATGAAGCCTTGGACGAAATATACAAGATGCTACTTCATAAATGTCGTCCCGAGGCTATTCTAGGTGTGCACACCTTATTAGTGGGCCAGGCCCATGTAATTTCGAAATACTTAAGTATAGGCTGTTTTAGAGTCCGAGATGTGGGGAAACAAGAGTTAGGGTTGATTTCGACCCCTCCACCAAGGGCCACGAAATTTCCCCTCTTCCTCCATATATACAGCCCTTAGGGCACCGCTTAGACCTTGGGTTTTGTTTAGATTAAAAGTTCGCCATAGCTGCAACTTCGTGCCGCTTTGTGTTCAACGACTGCATAAAGGCGCCAGAACCCCACCTTGATCAATAAAGCTTTCATCTTATATTCGCAATATCCAGATTGCAATCTCAGCTTCTTGCTTGTTCTTCGCTTGCTCGCAGGAAATGCACTCGTGGTCGTTTGATCGTGTTCGGTGTGGTCAATAACCTCTCGGAGTTGGTTTAACGATTGCTAAGGCGCGACGTCTCAAGACGCTCGTAGTCGGATCGTCAAAGTCGACTTCCTCCAAAGCGAAAACCACATCTCATCGAAGACGGGACACCTTTGCCTCTATCACTTCCGACAACCCAACTTAACCCAATAGTTGTTTGAGCTTGTTTGAGTTGTGGCTTGTGTCTCCTAAGGTGTTTCGGCTAATTAGGGACGGCAACTTCAACTCCGACACGTCTATAGCCCACCATTCCACTTCCGCATTGCCAAGTGCAAACCACCACCGCATTCCCGCTACCACCATTTGACATTTGTCACTTGAGATTTTGAGTTCATGGTTTTTCCGCTTCTAAGGTGTTTCGCCACTTAGGGACGAGTCTCCATCATCTTGGTATCTACATCAAGAACACCGCCACTCATCATCGCAAAGGACGGCAACCTCGACGACACCATTGTATATTCCCTGCAAATTGCATTGATAACCCCTAGCCCATTTTATGCTACTTGCCTATCGAGACTAGCCATTTGATTATTGCCGCAACGTTACTTGTGCACATTAGTGATCTACACCATCCATTGCATACATACCATATCATCTTGGTATCATCATATCATCTTGTGTCACAAGTTTGTTCCCAGATACACACAATTGCTATCTTGGTTTGTGCATTGTGCAAAGTGGCCATAAAAACAAAACAAAAAAAAGAAATAAAGCTTTTAAGCAAAAGAAAGAGAGCAAAGAAGCTTGTAAGCAAGTGCCATAGCATCAAACAACATTGCATATAAGATTGTCATATCCGATCATCTTGGATCATCTTGAGAGAAACACCGGAACCATACATACATAGCATACTTGGGATAGAAGTTTATCCATTTTGCATCTTATAGGTTGTGCACAAGTGTCGATCCGCCTATTGAGCAATCGTAAGAGCGCTCTCTTTGAGTTGTGCAACACGAGCGCTTCGTGGATTCCACATTTTGTGCTCATTCCTTGGTTGCACGAATTCCCATTTATCTATCCGTGTGTGTTTCCGCAGCCATTCTTTTGCTATTGGTCCATTTGTTTCACTTATAATTTGTGAATCTCTTTCAACATTATTGACTCTTGCTAACATTTTGCATTAAATTTTGTGCCACTATCCTCACCGAGCTCCTCCATAAGCTTTACTTGTGTAGGTGTGAGAACCGATATGATTGGTACCAATAGTGCTATTTCATTGTCCGCATTTGAGTGAACTTGATTCATTGTCAACATCGGTCAAGGTACATTGGTATAAGTTATTCTCTTTCTCCCACTCATATTTGCTCGAGTCTTGTGATGGATAGGCAAGGCATTTCATCTCCTGTCTTCGACAACAACGACGGCGTGAACAACTACATCACCAAAGCGCCACTCTTCGATCTACAACGACAAGTGCAAAGCACACAATCAAGATTATGAGAGCGCATCGAGAACATGTCCATCGACATTCATCACTCAAGCAAGGAGAAAGGACTACTTGATAAGAAGCTTGCCGCATAAAGAGGAGCAAGATGCAAGGATGGAGGAGATTCGGCCTTGATCAAGTCTTCTTCCCTTCGTCATCTTCAAGGCGCGACGCTCAAGCCACAAGTCTTCGGAGCGCCCAAGCGATGCAAGCGCAAATCGCCCTCGTCCACATCTACATGGCGACCACCATCACATTCGTGATCAACATCGCCATGAAGGGCAAGTCACCTCCAAGCATCATGTGCACGATTTACGATTTAACGACATCTACTACGAGCTCAAGCACGACAACGAAATCATCATCATGAAGATGCTCCACAAGCGCAAATGCACGAGTCCCAACAAGCCCTACTTCATGCCAAGTTGAAGCTTCATACGACAAGAGAAGACCGCGAGACGAAGCACCACCAAGACGGCGCTTACGGCTACATCAACCACTTCGCATCTTCGCCAAGTGTTCTCAAGGCATCTTCGCTTTGACGACGGCATCTACGCCTACTTCCCACGCAGTACGCCTACACCGACTTCATCAAGTCCAAGGCGACCACCTACGAGCGAGGGCGACACTTCCATCTTCGAAGCCCTCAAGGAAGATGGCCGAGCATGGGACATTCCCTTCGGTCATGGAGACGAGCCATGAGGTGCCACATCATATGGGCCTCCAACACCAAGACGGTGACAAGATCGGTCGAGCAAGGGCCATCCCTTCGACCACGGCGACGAGCGCGAACCTCTTCAACAACATGAAGACGACGCCCACATTGGACTCATACTCCGAGTCAAGCTACACGACACGCCGCATGGAGACATTTGCACCTACATATCCCCGACACCCACATATGTCGAGATGCCCCAATTGCCATGTGAGGAGAGCCACCACCCCATGAGTGACATGAGTGACTCCACCATACGTGACATTGAGAGCATTTCCTATGAGAGGATGAGTGTGACCACCACTAGCC
>JAHIAM010005735.1:0-42317 GCA_021605205.1 Aegilops longissima | reverse complement strand
CAAAACCTCTCCTCGTCTCCGCGAACTACCACGCTGCTGGGCGAGGGAGAGGCGTAGTAAGCAAGCTTCTCCTCGTTCGGCGAGTTGACGGGACACACCAAAGCAGTACTTGTACTAGTAGTCCATACTACGTCCTTTCTGATTAATATGTCTTAACTTGGAACAAGAAAAATACACAGGCGGTCAATGTATGTAACAATATGCTCTTTACAGTCACTATATATAGTTTTGCGATGATTATACGATCACTAGCTCATCGAGAGCATCAGATTGCACCTATCGACCGCCACATAGTCGACGTGGCACTTTGTTGACTGGTTAAATTGTCACCTGGTTTCGGGTCCCACCTATCAGGCCAAGGTGAGCAAAGAAATCAGTTAAACAAAACTTTACGCAGCATGACACGAGTCCAACCCTTGCGCACGAACCGCCCTGGCTGTGTATGTGAGTGCATGCACGTGTACTCCCTCGGTCTTCCAACAAAGAGTGTACATCGACTATAAAACAAGGAGTGCAGTACATGATGTACATCTACACTTCCAATGCATTTAGCCTTTAATCCAAATCGATATTGATTGACTAATGCACCAACTTGTGCTGTAGGTATAGGCTACATGTCTATCCTTAATTACAGCATGCAATGGCCTTCATTTAATCTTCTTCTCTCAATGGTCGCATGCACACATAAGTCTGCTACTTTTGGGCGCTAATTATGCCCGTCAATGTGTAAATCTCTAAATGTACAGTCTTTCACGGATGTAGGGAGTAGGTTGAGCACTTGAGCGTGAGCGTGTGTTAAGGCCGTGTGTTGTGTGCCGCATGGGTGTGTAAATGTTGCATGCGCCCATGTGTACGTGCAGTGTTGCATGTTGCATGCATGCATGCATAGGCTTACTCCTCCCATTGACATGTTCATATTTCAAGCTTCCTCTGCTCCTCCATATGGTGATACTCCTCTGCTCCCAAACACGGAGTAAAGCCTCCTCCGCTCCCAAATACGGAAGTATTTGTGTTTCTACAGATTTCAACAAGTGACTAGGTATGGAGCAAAATGATTGAAGTGAGCGTAGAGGCATAGGGATACTGTAGAAAGGAAGTCCTCGTGATCCATTATTCCCCATCTCGGTCAGAGAGAACTATTCAACTAGTCTTCGCAGTGAAGTGAAAATACACGCTGGAGCAGATGGGACACATAATTAATAAGCTGAACCAGCGTGTTGGTGTTACTAAATCAGCCTTACCCAGTACTGCCATCATGTTTGCCAGTAGAGCACGCTTCCGCAAATACGCCTACGCACTTTTGTCCTCCATTAACTGACATATGGGCCTTGTTGTGGTAGACCCACGTGTCATCGGTGTAACTATTTACACTCCGAAGGACGGTATATCATGGTACTAGTACTAGTAGAATTGAGATTTAATGCACTTTCTTCCCCGTCTTCCACTCTTCTTCCTCCTCTCTTCTTCTTCCTCCCCTCTTCCCCATCGCCGGCCGCACACCATTTACCCCCGCCACTGCTCGCCTCTCCTGCGCCATCTTCCTTGGTAGCTCAACAGACCATATCCTCGCCACCGCTCGCCACACGAGGAGCTTCTTCGCCGCCTACCAATCCACTTCCCCGCATGGCTCGCAGCACCGAAAACCCCAATGGCAGAACCGACCGACACGCAGAGCCGCATTGGAATTCCTTCCGATGTTCTCTTGAGCAGATCTCAGTCGATGGACCTACTCAAGACCGTCTGTCTGGCCGCATGCTCGGTGTCTTTGTACCGCTTTACTGCTCGCAACCGCCGGGCTTTTCAAGACACCGCTTGTCGATGCCCGATCCTCGCAGGTGGCCTGCATAATCGACTTGATGATCCTACGGAGGTTGCCGTGGTGCCCTCGACATGCTACCACTACTCCGTTCACCGCCTTCATGCGCGGCCACTAATGGGCGGGCATGAAGGCCAACTAGATCATCCTCATCCACCAATCCGTAGTCCGTGGTGTCTCGTGGATATCTACACCCAGCGAGAGATCACCTTCCATCGCTGGATATGCCGCCATCGAGCCTCACGCCCACCGGACACTCCTGCCTACTATGCACGTAGACGCCGCAAGCTTTTGGCTCGACCTCTGCTTGCGTAAAGTTGTAATCACGGCGCCCACACCATCAAGACTACATGGATTACAAGCTCATTGCCTTGTTCAACATGGGATTAGTCTATTCGAATCCGTCGCCATACATGGTTATGGCTCATCATCAATCCTGTTGAGGCAACATTTCGCCTCGACGATGCTATAGTGCACGATGGCATCATTTACGCGTCGATTACACAAATTGGCTGCCTATACCGTGGAATCTATCGTCGTAATTGTTCTATCTCATCTCATCTTTACCTTATGAATACGATTGCCTGCTCATTGTTACAAATTTAGAATACATAGCATGTCTATAACCACATCATTGCTATATGTTCCTCCCATTTCCTAGATTTTATGACCACACATGTTATTGTTAGAGTTGATATGAGAACAATTGGCATCTAATGATTGTTAGAATACATATTATGAGCATAACATCATGATTGCTATATGTTACTCTTGCTTATAAGATTTTTATAACAACACATGTTATTGCTTAGAGTTGATATGAGAACAGTAGTAGTAAGTGCTATGGTAGAATATGAGTAGGCGCTGTCATAGCTGTTTTCTCTCATTGTTACATGATGTTTGAACCATGACATATTGTTAGAATATGAAAGCCATTGGCTTATTTTTTTAACTTGGGGTATGATTATGACCACGGCATTGCAATTCTCTGCCTATGATATGTGTCACTGTTATAATAATCTTAATTCCACACATACTCTGAACATGATTGTTTATTTTGTCCTTTGGTCTCCAATTTGAATTGTTGCAGCAGACAAAATGCGCTGCCTTCATGATTCTAGGCCTCGGAATCATACCATCCGATGGGTGGTGGTTTATCGCTTGCTCACCGACGGCGGTCATTTGATGCTCATTCGCACGCACTCAAATTGACCAAACCATTACATCAAACCACATGCAAGACAATGCGGGCGCTCGTGACATTGATGGCTATGGCTGCTTCATGTTCAAGAAAGATCCCAGTCCGCTGGGCCAGCGATTCAATCGAGGCGGGGTTTACAGCCCTCGCAACCACTCCTTGTTCCTCGGCTCAATTATCCGATCATCCAACCAATCATCGATCATATCACCGGCAATGATTACCGTGCTGTGCAACTTCCATTCGCGAGGGGGAACTTTGTTTACACATCATACCATGGGTTTCATGAATCACCATATCCAGAGATTCGTCGACACAGCTTGTTGCCGATAATCTTCAAGGTGTGAAAGGCATCAAGCTTCCATGCGATGGATGGCTTTTGCAAACCCGACATGTGGCAATGTGGTTCATGCCAACAGAAATATGCACAACTTGATTCGTATGATATCTAGACCGAGCCATGTATTCTGCTGTCAGTAGCACGACCTCTTTGTTGGATATTATGTACCGTTGTTAGTTTGAAGCACTCCTCCGTTTGAAGGATAGATACCTTCCGGGATCAAGTGCATCCTAACTCACCTGCGTATGATGTAATCGATAATGATGATGGAGATGCTATGTATATATATATATATATATATATATATATATATATATATATATATATATATATATATATATATATCAGTTAGGCTTCAAGTGCATTTGTTAGTTAAACCTATGTATAAATTGTGACACTAAATACGACTAGTAAGTAGTACAAAGAGCAGATTAGTATACGCCGTCAAATTATTCATCATGTCCACACATTGAATTGATGTGAGAACATGCTGCTGTGAGGTGACACAAGAATCCCGCAGCGTGTTCGGGTATTCTCGACTTCAGATTTTGAGTACCACTTATCTGTCAAATCTTTCATCATTCACTTAAATAGTTGATTGATCATACATTGAGTACCATATAACCGGAATTACCGATGCAAGTCGAAGAAGGATTGGCCGGTGCTGCCGGGTCAAGGCCAAGTTCGATCCCATGGATCAGAGATGATCGAGCACCTTGAGGCCAAAGTGAGTGCCGACAAATACGAGATTTCAGTCTCTCATCGATTTGTTCATACCAACCATCGACAATGAAAGCACGCATATGCTACACCCAACCCGAGAAACTTCTGTAAGACACCGATCGCCGCCTACTTGCACAAACATATTCCTTTGTTTATAGCTCTATTTTTCTTTTAGACGCAGACCTGGTGAAGCAATTACAATTTGACAATAAAAAGTGAAACAAGTGATCGCAACATGCCAAAGATGTTATGAAAATGCCAACTACGTACACTAAAACCTGTATTCCACAATACCGCAGTATCACACCGAGTGGCCTAAGGAAGCATTTCTTCCAGCGCAATTCCAGGGCATTCAAAAGGGGCACGTGGACGCGTCGCAAGATACAATGGAGTGCGGCATGCACACGATGTGGCACAAGACCGCAATACCTTGCCGGTGATGGTCAACGGCCGCGCAGACGGCAGCAAAGGTTCTCGTGCTGCACACCAACAAGAACTTCACCAGCAGAGGACCAATCGGGTGATGCACCAAGCACCACCGGGACCCGGAGCAAGAGAAGGAGCGGAGCTGGTCCTCTCGCAAGATTTTCTACCGCATTTAACACTAGGCCAGGAGTAAAAAGATTATAAGTTAGTTTGGTATTGGTAGTTGTACTACCTTGTCGTCCGCAAGTTGGTATTGTTGTTAACGATCTTTTGGTATGAACTTGCATTTGTTTCCAACCATCATGCCGAGGGTCGACGTGATATAAAGCTGAATCATTTGTTTCAAACGAATTTTAGGCACCTGATTTTTATTTGATGGGTAGCATAAGCACCGCCGCTCAATTCATAGTTCTCCAATTTTTTCAAACAAGTGCATGCACTTATTATCACGATGAAAAAACAATATCCGTGCTGCATCCCGCTTATCGCCTATACTTGCAGAATTCTCTCGCTTATTGAGCACGATATTGTTTTTTTCAGTGTCGAGAAGTTTCAACTGGCTGTAGACTGCTCAGGGTTTTTAACAGCCCAGCCCATGACGCATAACGGGCACAAAGATCCAGGGTATCTACTAGCCTCTCGCCCGCTAGCGTTAGTTATATTTTTGTCTTACAACATCCGCAGTGCAGTTTTTTACTGAATCAAACACACAGCCCAGTTCTATTTTCCTCTTGAAACGCATGTCCTACATCCGCTTTTCTAATCTCTACCTATAGTTTTACTAGTTCATATACACGATCATTATATTGAAAACACATAAAATTCCTTTTCATATTTACATCCTTATTTTTGTTGTTTTTCCCACCCAACACTGATTTTTTACCACTGGTTTTCCTTAAACCAACTCAATTGTCCCACGCCTTATTTGCTTACAAAACAAAACGATATTTTTGGCAAATCAATAAGTTCTTAAAAATGTTTATCATTTCGATTACAACAGTTCGACTCCACCAAATATGCAAAATATGACCGTGGTCCCGGCAAAAATGGGCTGTAATAAATTACTTAAGAATTAGCAAATGGGCTGCAAATTATAAAAATAGCAAATGGGCTTTATGTTGTCCGCCACAGATTTGGAGGCTGACTTGTGGGCCTACTAAGTTCATGCGCATACAAGGTTTCTCAAAAGAAACTTAGTCAACAATCGACTCTACTGAAGATCGTAATCGTTAGATGTCAATCTAACGGCAATCGTGGTTCTTCAGCCTCTAATCTTCCCGCCCAAATTACCAAACCAGCACCGGCGAACAGCTCGCCTCGCCCCCCGTGGGGTCGATCAGGTTGCCGGGCAGGCCTCACGGCCCCATCATACTCGCATCCCTGGCCTGTCTATCCTCTACTCACCCACACCTCCTGTTATTTTCCGCGACGACAACCAACCAGCCAACCTCGATTTCCATCACAAGGCAGCCATCGCCGTGTCTTCCACGGTTCTGTCGCTCCCTTTGTTGGCCTCGCCGCCGCCCACCACCCCGATGCTCTCGGTGCGGCGTGGTCAACGATGTCCTTCCAACGGCCAGTAGTGCTTCTTCAACCTCCGGTCTTCTTGCCCCAACCGCCCAAAGCAGCACGGTCATGCCAGCATGCTCCCGCCCCCGTGGCTGGTTGAAGCCGCCGCCGAGGCCCTCATTGCCCCATACTACTCCCACCATTGGCCAGGCCATCCCTCCACTCACCCACTTCCCTCGTTATTCTACGGCGACGCAGCCTCACACCGCAGCCCAAACCAGTGAACCTCAGATTCTCCTCTGCAGGCATCCACCGCCGGTTTTCCCTGCTCCACGTTGTCCCCTTCCTAGGCTCGCTGTCATTCCACCGCCGGGTGCTCTCGGCGTGGCGTGGTCAATGGTCAATGACCGACTTCCATCGGAAGAGTATCAGACGGGAGAGGCCGACACCGGTCCACGGCAGCCGCAAGGAAGTGCCTCCTTATTACGCATAAAATAATTATTCCTCCACCGACAGAGAGGACCCATCGACGGGCACCAAGATTTCGCGAAAAACGCTTCCTCGACCGCTAGGGACCCACCGGACGGGCCACCGATTTCGTGAAAAAAGGTTTGTTCTCGATCGCCGGGACCCACCAGACGGACCACCGTGATTTCGCGAAAAAACGCTCCCCGTTGTCAGCTCGACCCAACCGAAGTGCCTCTTTATTACGCATAAAAAATGAATACCCCTCGCTAGCTGGGACCCACCGAGGAGTCCTCGATTAGGGGTGTCCGGATAGCTGACCACCGCCATCGCCGACTATCATTTGCCGGACTATCATCATCGACCGACTCCAAGACTATGAAGATAGAAGATTGAAGACTTCCCCGTGTCCGGATGGGACTTTCCTTGCGTGAAGGCAAGCTTACGACACGGATATGTAGATCTCCTACCATTGTAACCGACTCTATGTAACCCTAGCCCTCTCCTGTCTATATAAACCGGATGGCTTTAGTCCGTAGGACAACAATCACAACAACCCTTACAATCATACCATAGGCTAGCTTCTAGGTTTAGCCTCCTTGATCTCGTAGATCCACTCTTGTAAACATCCACAATATCAATATCAATCAAGCAGACGAGGGTTTTACCTCCATCAAGGGGGCCCAACCTGGTAAACATCGTCCCTTGTCTCCGTTACCATCCGCCTAGACGCATGCCGGGACCCACTACCCGAGATCCGCCGTTTTGACACCGACATTGGTGCTTTCATTGAGAGTTCCTCTGCGGCCACCGATAGGAAGGATGCCTCCTCCCGCCTTCAAGGACGGTATTCGCCAAAGGAGCCTTGGCCACCGCCAAACTATCCGCTAGGTGGTTTTCTTTATGACCGCCGTCCGCCATCGCTTCGACAACGACCTCTCAAGTCGCCAAAAGCACCACGCCAGCTCGAATTCGCCGAGCGGGTGGATCCAATAGAGCTCTCGCTCAGAACGAAGCTCTTGATCGCATTGCCGCCGGGAGTCGCCATAGACTATGATCGATTGGGCTTAAACCCGATCTCGAGAGAAATTAACTCTCCTGTGTCACCCATCACGCTGCAAAGGGTAGAGGAACAATGTGGCGACGCTTCTCCCAGATTGAAAACTAGTCATGTCCGATCCCCGAACCCCTCATGCCGGATTCCCGCGAGGACGGGCTTCGATCAACACTCGAACTTAAAGTCGCATCGGACTGCACTCGCTGGACAACGCCCGTAAATCTAAGCTTCCAAAATTGGAAACTTCGCCTTCGAGCCCTCGAGATGGGTAGGGTTCCGACTTAGTTCCACCCACCCGCCTGCATATATGCGATCTAACTCTAATTCGCAAGAGCCCGCCGAGACAAGACACCACCATCGGGCCAGATTCTCCCGGTTATGGACATGATAAAGGACTGCCGAGAGGAAAACGCAATCTCAGCCTTCTCGCAATAATTGCACGGACAAGGAATCTTAAACGCCATAAGTCGCCATGATATCGCGCTTCAGCTGACTTAGAGACCATCGCATAAAAGTATCAAAGCGATGGGGAGAGCTGAAAACCGAAGTAAATTTTGGGATAATCCAGTCCCAATACATCCCTAGTCCGAACCAAAGGGTGCATCATTATCAAGCACCGGCTGAATACCAAAAACCAAAACCCCTAAAGGGTACGGAACCAGCATCGAGGGTTGGCTAAACGGACCCTCGCAAAATTCATAGCACGTAGGGCGCCACCCAACTCATAGCCTTCAAGCATGTTGGATACTACGGCAGTGGCCAAGTGGCGAGGAGCTTTAGCTCCGCATCCCAGCCCAGAACACCAAGACGGTGTTAATAGCTTTCGAGACTTTCAGATCCAATAACATGCGAAACGACAACTCCGCAACCTCGTCAAGTCTACCAAGTAGCAACAATAAATCCATGGAGCGACATGGCTATTACCTTCAATGCCGTGATTTAACCTAAATTCAATTGCCTGGCCCCAACCGCATTGGTCCTCACTCAATAGTAGACGGCTTTTGCCTTACTAAGGTACTCATGGATGGCGGCAGCGGACTAAACCTCATCTATGAGGAAACCCTTCAAAAATGGAAATAGACCGAACCGCATTGAGCGAAGCAGACAACCTTTAGAGGAATAATTCCCAGCCGGAAGCATGCTGCACAGGAAAAATCACGCCGACGAGTGTTCGCCCGCAGGACAATTATAGGTCCGAGGAGGTCACGCTTCAAGTGGCCCCATTCAGCAGCGGATATCATGCTCTATTAGGACGAGGGCATTCACAATTTTTCAAGCTATACCCCATTATGGGTACATGAAGTTTAAATGCCCGGTCCCAACGGAATTATCACTCGCTAGTGATCCGACATAGCACTCGCCCGAAAACAAGACAGCCGCACTAGCCCTCGAGGCACTATCCGAAGCCCTAGCGGCCGAGGAACTCATCATGATGCGCCCCACGGTGAACAGGGACAATGTGATACTTGATAAAAGATCCAAGTCCACCTCTTTAAACCAGCGGATGAAATAGTCAAATTCTGTGTCCACCTAATGGACCTCACGAAGACGGCTCCATCGGGCACAATTGAACCTGATGTAGACGCCAGATCGCGAGAATTCCTTCGAAAATTGGGACATTTTTGCTCGCACCCATCGGATATGCCCGAATCCCACGCAGATTGGCGTAACACAGCCTAAACATCCTAAAAGGATTCAAGCCACCAAACAGGGTCTTCGACGATTTTCCCAACCCAAAAGACAGGCAATGGGAGAAGAGCTAGCTGCTTATTGGAAGCCGGATTCATCGAGACATCAAGCACCCGGATTGGCTAGCAAACGTGGTGATGGTACCAAAGAAGGACAAACTCGGCGCCTATGTGTCGATTTCAAAGACCTAAATAAAGCCTGCCCAAAGGATCCTTCCTCCCCGCATCGACTAAATCATCGATGCCACCGTAGGGCACGATTCATTGTGCTTCCCGGACGATACTCCGCTATCATCAAATCAAGATGGCGTAAGCGGATCGCCGCAACAGCATTCATTACTCCCTATGGACCATTCCCGCTTCAACACGATGCCCTTCGGACTTAAAAACGCCGCGCAATATATCAGCGCATGATTCGTATACATGTCCGCTACCCAGATCGGCAAAACAAGAGAGGTGATATGTGGACGACGAGTCGCCAAAACCAAACACGCCGAAACTCTAGTAGACGATTTGAGGCTCACATTCGATGCCTCGTAGCATATGACATCAAGTGAATCCGAAAATGTGTTTTCGGCGCATCACCGGAAAGTCACGGGCTTCATCGATCCGTAGAGGAATTGAAGCAAACCCAGCCAAGATCCGAGCTCTCACACAGCTAGATATCCCAAAAGACCTCAAGCAAATACAAAATTGATCGATGCGAGCGGCTCTAAGCCGCTTTATCCTCTGCCTAGGAGAAAAGGCATTACCCTCTATCGCCTCCTCGTTAGACCGAACACTTCGAGTGGATTTGGATGCTGCCACCGCCGACTCAAGAAATAAAGGCCATATTGGCAACAACCGTCCTCGCTGCGCCCAACCCGGCGAACTAATGTTGTTATACATCGCAGCTACACATCAAGTTGTAAGCGATACTGCCGTCGAACGAGAAATGTAAGGCATAAATTCTCTTCAAAACCAGTATACTACGATCCATCGTGTTAACCCCTTGCAAGTCCTGCTACCCACACTATCGTAAGATAGCGACGCGTGTTCATGGCATCCCGAAGTCTATACACTACTTTCAAGAGTGTTCGATAACAAAGGGCCTCAAGTACCACTTAACGACATTATAAACAATCGCGACGCCGACGGGCAGGATTGCAAATGGGCTATTGAGCTCTTACCATTTGATATATCTTACAAACCTCGCGAAGCTATCAAGTCTCAAGTTTTGGCTGACTTTGTCACTGAATGGACCGTCAACTCCCTAAAGAATACGGGCGATACTCCAATTGATTATGCACTTCGACGGCTCCAAAATGTTAGCCGGATCGGGGTCAAGGCCGATTGACGCCCCAACCGGAGACACAGTCCAATACGCATTTCAGATAATGTACACGGACTCTAACAACGCAGTCAATACGAGGCCCTTTACACGGTTCCGGATGGCAATCTCCATGGGCATTCAACGCTTAGAGGTGCGCGGACTCAAACCTCGCAATATCCCAAATAAACGGAGACTTTGACGCCAAAGATCCGAAATGGCAGCATATCACAACGCTGTCCTCAAAATGTCAGCCCGGTTCAAGGACTTGAATTCCATCACGCCACCCGATAATAACCAAGCGGCCGACGATCGCACGCATTGGCGCAAAACGCGACGCTGTCCCTCCTAACATCTTTCCTCGAACGGCTCTTCAAGCCATCCGCATTGGGGAAGAGGAGTCCGAACTAACAATCCGAACAAGCCGCACTAACCGCGATCCAGCCGATGACATAACACCTTCCGCCCACGACATAATGGCGGTAATTGCCTGCGGATGTAACCATTCTCGCCTACTTGCTTAGGCAGGAGCTTCAAGACCAAAATGAGGCCCGCTGCATTATCCGCGATCAAAAGCCTACAAGGTCTATGAGGGAGAACTTTATAAGAAAAGCACAACCAGAGTCCTTCAAAGGTGTATCTCCAAGAGGAAGGGCGAAACCTCCGGCTGAAATTCATGCCGGACTAGGCGACACCACGCCGCAGCTCGGCCCTTGTAGGAAAGGCATTCCAGATAGGATTTTATCGCCGACTGCTCGAGCAGATGCCCGTGACTTAGTCCAAAGATGTGTCGTTGTCGCCTCTTTGCTAATCGAGCCATATGCCACCCACCGCCTCAAAACTATACCAATTACCTGGCCGTCATGGTCCTGGGGCTTGACATGGTTGGACCACTTAAAGGGGGAACCCACAAGCAAAGGTACCTATTGGTCATGGTGGATAAATTCACCAAATGGATAGAGGCCAAGCCGCTAAAACGGCAGAGTCCGGACCAGTGATAGACTTTATATCCGCGTAGTACACCGTTATGGTGTCCCCCACAGATCATCACCGATAACGCACCGAACTTCACCGCCGACGAGGTTAAATCATGGTGCAAAAATATGGGCATCAAGCTCGACACGCTTCACCTATCATCCTCAAACCAACGGTCAAGTGGAACGAGCAAATGGTCTCATAATGAGCGCATCAAACCCGCACTAGTGCGGTCCTCACGAAATCTGACACGACCGGGTAGAGGAGCTCGACCAGACTGGGGCTGCGGACAATGCCTAACCGTATTCACCGGATTCACACCATTTTTATGGTGTACGGCAGTAAGCAGTTTTGCCTCGACATCATTCATGACTCACCTCGAAAGCGCATGTACGAAGAAAGAGAAGCCGAGTTGGATCGGCAGGACAGCTTGGACACATTGAGGAAGAGCGCGACGCCGCCAAGGCTCGCTCCGCATTCTATCAACAGCAGGCTCAAGATACCAAAGCAGTAGAAGTACGGGCCAAGACTTACAACGCTGGCGAACTGGTTCTACGCCTGCCGGACAAGAAAAAGGACAAGCTCAAGCCCAAATGGGAAGGCCCTTCATCATTGATCAAGTCTTGATCGCGGAGCGCACTGCCTATGAAATGCATCGGATAACCGACTCGAGCCAAACCCATGGAACGAGCTCGCTCCGGCGATTCTATGTTTAGCGCCGACTAAGAGTTCGCCCCTTCCCCGCCCAACAATTTTTCTTTATTTATTTCAGCTGCCTTTGTTCATCTTTTTTCTTCTCAAACCTATTCATCCAAGCCTTAAAGGGTTTTACCCACGCAACGTCACAAGACAATTGATGTGCTACCGCACTCATTATACTCGGGGCTTCTTTACCGTAGCTTAATTATACGGGTTTATGCCCAAAGACATGTGTCAAGCCTCCACATGTACCTTTTATTCACCATTATATGCATCGATATGACTTAAGTTTTGGCCAAGCTGGGTTGTTCGCTCCTGCTTACCCCTCACGCTCCCGATTGTTCGGCTAGGAGGTAAAGGAGCACCTCTCGCGATTGTTATCCGCCGGTTCAGCCGGATGTGTACCTCAGATCGGGTGAAGCCAAAGCTAGCGCTTTAAGGGAATATTCGGTCGGTGACTTAAAAGATGATTTTTTATCCACTTATTTATCTGCCCCGAGATGTTTTCTTTTTTTGCAGCCCGACATGCACTTTAGGGCATGCCACCCCAAATGAAAGGAACCCTTAACGGAACTATTCTCCCGAAGATGTTTCTACTAACCATGTAATATAACATAACTAGTTGGGCACTTGTCCGATAAAGCACCGATGACCCCTACGCTCGGTCTCCACACATACCCCGGTTGTTTCATAACCGAGAAGGTATTCGACACACCTGCACTCTAGGGTCCCGAGGTCGGCTTAAAAGGTCGGCAAAGACAAACGATCTACAATCCGCTAGAAGACATTTCAGATGTCATTTTATAATACATTGTCAAATTGACTGATTGTATTCTTCCTCAACCCCGCCTAACAGGTTGTCTAATTTACAAATTCCTGTTGGGAAAATTTTATGCCAACTCCACTTGGCTGTATACTAAACTCACAGGATCTCCTTCCCATCGGGCCCCACAGTCCGACTTCGCCATGTGGTTGGGATCCGCTTTCTGTACCGCTGCCTTTACCATGGCCCAGCTTCCTCGGCACCTTGGCGGCAGGCCGAAATCTTCCATAAATGGAAGCGCTGCCGCACTCCCCTCAGAGCTTCCCGCAAGCTCCCAAGACCCTGTATGGAGAAGGCCGCCATAACGCCTGATGACGCTCATAGCCTCGCCAACTCGCTCGATCATTGCAACAATTCGAAGTTGATCACCCCATTACGGGCATCTCCTCGGGCGCACTGTGAGCATACCTACGTATATATTCTCATTCAATTGACTTCCTCACCGAACTCTTCTTTTCAAAGGAGTTCGCCAAGCACTTACTATATATGCCGCGACGAAGCCGCTGATTCTCCTTAACGGAGCCCGACAGCCGCCCTTAACGCCTTTCAGCTTTTCTCCAAGCTGGGCCTGGGCATCCTGGAGCTTGTTTCTTTCATGTCGCACCTTATGCAGCACCTCTCGCCGCCTTTAGATGGCGCAAGTTCTTGCCTGTCCGATCTTGTCCGCAGCACCTGCAATGTCGCTTTTTAGACTTGGCGCACAGGCCAAACGCTACTTATCCTTCTAAAATAATGCTACCAGAGAGGTCCTTGCTCCCTCCCCGCTGCATAATGCGGCCTCAAGTTGGGCCTTGCACTCTTGCAGCTCCCGAGACAGTTGGGTATTCTTCTCAGTAAGATCCTGTGATTTCATATGATCCTTAAATCAGTTAATATAACTACTTTAAGTCTCGGGGCTACCGCATATACAACCGTTAAAATCTCTACCCGTATGTCTTTTACATACCGCCCGTGGCTCGTAAAACTATCTTGAGCGGCACGAAGGTGCGCCCCCCGTGTTAAAGGCATTCAACGCCGGGAGAAGCACGCACACGAATACTGTCGCGCGGCGCCGGTGATTCAGGGCACTTCCACCTCGACTTGGTGGCGGACAGTCTTTTCGGCATCCTCTGTCGGAGGAACGCCTCGCTCGCGCTTTGCGCCGCCTCTCCGATCGGGTGCGGGAGCCCGGCCGGTAGAGGCTGGATTGACAACTTCCACGCCTGCATTCGGGCGGACGCTTTTTTCCCTATAAAATCATGAGCACTCACAACGCCTTAGAACATTGCTCTAAAAATGAGGAATTGTGAGCTACACCTTTGCGGTGACGCTCATCACCGCTTCTTCTTCCGCCTTACCGTCCGGACTGGTCTTGTTGGTCAGCCACCGCTGATCGGCTTCGCCTCTGGGCACCTCCTCCGTGCAAAGGCCATCATGTACGGTGGTCGAAATAAGCAAGGAAGGAATGACGGTCGTGGCTTCAGCCACAATCACCGGGAGCCGGTTTAGTCCGGGTAGTCGGCCGTGATGGCGACTTCAAAGCATTATCCATGCTGAGCTGGTGGAACACCCCGCCGATTAGCTCCACCTTTATGTCCGGATCTCTTCGAGGCTGGATCCCGGATCTCTCTCGATCCTCGTGCCGCGGAGCCGGACTTAGCATTCCTCCACAGTCCGGCGCAGTTCCCGCCGAAAGAATGACACAATGTAAGAAACTTACGCTTCGAAGGCACGGGTCGGACACGCTGAGTGTTCACTTACCCAAGGCCGGGATTGTTCATGGAAAACCCATTTAACGGGTTCGTCTCAAGGAAATCCTCCTTCTCCCCTTATACAGGCCGGACAAGATCGTCACCAGATCTTCTACCGATTCCGCCCTTTGCGCCATGACGGGTGGCATCATCCTCCCCGCTGAAATCCCACATGGGTGGCCTCAGATATAGTGGCTGCACCCCACAGAATGCATGTTGCCATGACCGATCATGGTCAACCGCATGGGCCAAGAACCTTATTCGCCCATCGATAATGGACGCCTTGTCTTCCTCCAGCTTGGGGCTCATGACGCCAACTAAGGCGTTTTTCAGAGGAGCATTGCTGAACTCCGGAGGCCGATCCAACAGGTCCCAGAATGAGCCCTTCTATATAAAACCATTCAAGGCCGCTCGGGCGCTTAGGGTTCTGATGGATATCCGTCCCGCAATGCGCCATATTTCGCGCCCCACTTGATATATGGACCCTCGTGAGAGCGGGGACAAGGCAAAACAACCTTTTCCACAGCGCAAGGGGGGCTCGATGCCCAGTGAAAAGGTCGAAGAGCTACGTGAACCCATGATATGCGTGATTGAGGCGGGCGTGAGGTGATGGAGCTGGAGTCCGAGAACCTGTGAGCCCGTGAGGAATGGATGTACAGGAAATCCGAGCCCCTAATTAGATAGGGGACGGCATACCCGCCTCCTCTTTGTTGGGATTAGGGTAACCTCTGCTAGCTTCCCACCTTTGTAGGTGGCGAGCCCGGCTCGAACCGAACCATGAAGGCCGAGGAGATATCCCCCATTTGGAGCTTCACCAGCTGCCAGTGAAACAGAGCATCTCCTCCAATCTCTCTGGCGAAGGGCTGAGCGCGAGAAGAGGAGCCGCTGACGGTCCATGATGGAATGGATTCTGGTCTAAAGCGCCCGATGAGTATTTATGTAGAGGAAGATGGTTATTTGATCTGATTCTGCCTCCCTTATAGGCAGATTATTCGCACAACTAGGGGTAAAACATAAAAAGACACCTCGGCTTTTCACATTCGCACGACGCTGCGGAAGAAGGCCCTTATTGGGCGTGGAAGCCAAGACGCCGCAACATTGATGAGGAAGCTGACACTGCTCGCAGGTACATGGAACTTGAAGGAGAACCCGCCTTGCAACGCCAAGACTACACGATGCCGGACTTATCGCCATTGAAGCCTGGTTCGGGGCTACCGAGGAGTCCCGGATTAGGGGTGTCCGGATAGCCGGACTACCGCCATCGGCCGGACTATCATTTGCCGGACCGTCATCATCGACCGGCTCCAAGACTATGAAGATAGAAGATTGAAGACTTCGTGTCCGGATGGGACTTTCCTTGGCGTGGAAGGCAAGCTTGGCGACACGGATATGTAGATCTCCTACCATTGTAACCGACTCTATGTAACCCTAGCCCTCTCCGTGTCTATATAAACCGGATGGCTTTAGTCCGTAGGGACAACAATCACAACAACCCTTACAATCATACCATAGGCTAGCTTCTAGGGTTTAGCCTCCTTGATCTCGTGGTAGATCCACTCTTGTAAACATCCACAATATCAATATCAATCAAGCAGACGAGGGTTTTACCTCCATCAAGAGGTCCCAACTGGTAAACATCGTGTCCCTTGTCTCCTGTTACCATCCGCCTAGACGCACAGTTCGGGACCCCCTACCCGAGATCCGCCGGTTTTGACACCGACACCCACCATGGTGGAAGGCTGACTTGTGGGCCTACTAAGTTGACGGAGACGGAGGGCTTTGTCAACTTAGTCAATATGAACAATTTAGCTCCAAAGGACTGTGACGATGTCCATCCAACGGCCGTCCGTGCTTCTTCAATCTTCTGCCTTCCTGCCCAAAGAGCTCAAACAAGCGCCATGGACTGCTCGCTCTCTCCTCCTCAAGGCCGGGTTGTGTTGCCACAGCAGCCTCACCGCCTCGCCAGATTCCCATCGCTGGCCTAGCCATTCCTCTACTCACCCACACCGCTGTTATTCTCCGGCGACGGCAGACGAACCAAGAAACCTCGTGACAACAGATTCTCCACGGGAAACAATCGCCGAAGTCTTCCCCGCCTGTCGCTCCTTCTAGGCCTCGCCGTCGCCCACCGCCTCGGTGCTTTCGGCGCTGCCTGGTCAACGTGGTCAATGACCGACATGCATCTGAAGTGGATAAGACATGGAGAGGCCGATACCGGGTCCACGGCCGCACGCAAGGAAATGCCTCCTTATTACACGCAAAATAATGATTCCTCCACCTAACATCAGGGACCCACCGAAGGGCCTCAGATTTCATGAAAAAACGCTACCGCCAACGACAGCTCGGACCCACCAGCTATATCTTCACACGCAAGGAAGTGCCTCCTTATTACGCACAAAAATGAATACTCCCTCTCGTTAGTGGGACCCAAAGATAGTGGCAGGCTGACTTGTGGGCCTACTAAGTTGAGGGACGGAGGGCTTTGTCAACTTAGTCAATATGCATGATTCTAGCTCCAAAGGACTGCACGATGTCCATCCAACGGCCATAGTGCTTCTTCAACCTCTCGGTCTTCTTGCTCCAAATTACCAAACCAAAGGCTTGGTCGTGCCACGTGCTCTCGCCTCCCCTGTGGGTCGGGTCAGCGATGCGGCGGAGGCCTCACCGCCTCCTACTACTCCCACCGCTGGCCAGGCCATCTCTACTCACCCACACCCTCGTTATTCTGCGGCGCATTTACATTCTCACACCGCAGCGAACCAGGAACCTTCAGATTTCTATGCATGGGCATCCATCGCCGTTTTCCCGCTCCGCCGTCTCCCCTTCCTAGGCCTCGCCGTCGTCCACCGCCCTGGTGCTCTCTACGCGGCGTGGTCAACGTGGTCAAGGAACGGCTTCCATCGGATGCGGACTATACATGGAGAGGCTGACAGCTGGGTCCACAGCCGCAGCAAGGAAGTGCCTCCATATTATGCGCAAAATAATTATTCCTCCACCTGACAGCGGGGACCCACCGGACATGCCACCGTATTTTGCAAAAAAAACATTTCCCCCTGACTGCTGGGACCCACCAGCTACATCTTCGCACGCAAGGAAGTGAGTCCGGGCAAAAAAAGAAACGATTCGCCCCCCTGACTGCTGGGACCCACCAGCTACATCTTCGCACGCAAGGAATTGCCCGATACCGGACCCACCTGGTTGAAGTGTACGAAGCGGTGTCATTCGTCACGAACGTACGTACATACCGGTCGATGTAGAGGCGCCGCGACGCGTCATAGTAGAGGCGCCGACGCGTCGTAGTAGAGGCGCGACGTAGCATGTACACGCACGCATAACGCCGTGGTGCAAGAAAGAAAATACGCCACTTACGCATAAATGGGCGGGTCTCAACGCCTACTCGCAGACACGTATGGCCAGGGCTCGTACATGGCTGGTCGAACGGAGAAACATCATCGTCGTCGTGTTCATGGGGAGCCAACCAGCTAGGTCGGAACGAAATGCGTCGTCGTGTTCATCGGGAGGGCTTGGATGGAACATGCGATGGAAACGAGGCTTGGCATACCGCAGAACGAAGGAAACAGCCTTGTGTTCGACCGGCCACGCTCAAACGGGATCCTGTTCATCGGAGGGTCTCGCGCATCGCAAAACGGAGGAAACGGACCTCCTACGGTCAAACGGGTGTCCCGTTGATCGAGGGTGCGTGTACCACAAACGGACGAAATGGACTTGTGTTGAGCGCCACGGTCGAATCGGGGTCCCGTTGATCGAGAGGGTGTGCGATCGCAAAACGGATTTAAACGGACTTGTGTTGGAGTGCTACAATAAACGGGGTCCTGTTCATCGAGAGGGTGTGGCGCATCGCAAAACGGACTCCACGGATATCGCTCATCTCCACCGCCGACCTCCTCCATCCTCCACGGGCTCCTGCTTCATCCAGCCTCCACCGCGCTACTCCACCGGCTACTATTCAACCACCCTCCACGGGCACCCTCCACCGCTCATCGCTCATCCAGCCTCCACGGGTCGCCCCTGCTCATCCAGAGGCAACGCCATGGGGTCCTCGATCCACCCCCACCGCCACCGCTCATCCAGCCTTCGCAACGCCACCGCTCATCCAATCGATCGCCTTCAGCTTAGCAGCAGCTATGGGCGAATTGCTCGACGGTTCGGGCTTAATGCCATCGATTGATCGCCGGGTTCAAGAACATGTAGCTCGCAGCGTAATCGCCGGGTTCAGCAGCCCAACGCCTCACTCGGGTTCAGGCAGAGCCAACGCCATGCACACACGCTGCAGACATGTACGAGAGAATGCGATCGCTGGCCCCGACCTCCCACTGCAGAACCGAAACTCCCCGAAATTTGCCTCGCCGCTTCTACCATGGTTTTTTCAGTCATGGACGGCCCAAAGAATGTCATGCAGCTGTGTCTTCGGCCCGCCCAGGATGAAAAGCCCATTTTCTGTCATGATTTTTTGTCATAGAAGTAGGAGCCCACGGTTTTGTCACAATTATCGTCATAGAAGTGTCATATGTATGACAGAAAAAAATTCATTCGGCCCAAAATGTCATGGATGTGTATTTTTTTGTAGTGATGTAGACTTGGGAACCCACTTGACCAAGGCCTTCGGAGCATCTTCAAATGCATCAATCTCCTCTTGAAGCTTGTCCTTGCCTTTTAGCTTGTGGTCTTGTGGTGGAAGATGATACATCCATTTTGCATCATGCTTTTATATTGATATTTATTGCATTGTGGGTTGTTATTACACGATATGTCACAATACTTATGGCTATTCTCTCTTATTTTACAAGGTTTAACATAAAGGGGGAGAATGCCGGTACTGGGATTCTCAATGGAAAAGGAGCAAATATTGAAACCTATTATGCACAGCCCAAAAGTCCTAAACCCCACGGAAGTCATTTTTGGAATTAATAAGAATTATTGAGCGAAGAAGTACCAGAGGGGACCACACCTCCACGAGGGTGGGGGCGCGCCCACCCTTGCTGTGGCGCGCCTTCGCCTCGGGGCCCCCGGTGGCCCTCCCGTGCCCATCTTCCGTTATATGAAGTCTTTACCCTTGAAAAATCATAAGAAAGCTTACGGGATGAAACTCCGCCGCCACGAGGTGGAACCTTGGTGGAACTAATCTTGGGCTCCCATGAGCTGCTCATTGGGAAACCTCTCGGAGGGAAACCATCACCATCGCCATCACCAACGATCCTCTCATCGGAAGGGGTCAATCTCCATCAACATCTTCACCAGCACCATCTCCTCTCAAACCCTAGTTCATCTCTTGTATCCAATCTTGTACCCAAACCTCGATTGGTACTGGGGTTGCTAGTAGTGTTGATTACTCCTTGTAGTTGATGCTAGTTGGTTTATCCGGTGGAAGATCATTTGTTCAGATCCTTAATGCATATTAAGACTCCTCTGACCATGAACATGAATATGCTTTGTGAGTAGTTACATCTATTCCCGAGGACATGGGTGAAGTCTTGCTATTAGTAGTCATGTGAATTTGGTATTCGTTCGATATTTTGATGAGATGTATGTTGTCTCTCCTCTAGTGGTGTTATGTGAACGTCGACTACATGACACTTCACCGTTATTTGGGCCTAGAGGAAGGCATTGGGAAGTAATAAGTAGATGATGGGTTGCTAGAGCGACATAAGCTTAAACCCTAGTTTATAAGTTGCTTCGTAAGGGGCTGATTTGGATCCATATGTCTCATGTTGTGGTTAGGTTTACCCTAATACTTCTTTTGTAGTTGCAGATGCTTGCAATAGGGGTTAATCATAAGTGGGATGCTTGTCCAAGGAAGGACAGAACCCAAGCACCGGTCCACCGACATATCAAATTATCAAAGTAACGAACGCGAATCATATGAGCGTGATGAAAACTAGCTTGACGATAATTCCCATGTGTCCTCGGGAGCGCTTTTATCATTATAAGAACTTGTCCAGGCCTGTCCTTTGCTACAAAAAGGATTGAGCCACCTTGCTGCACTTTATTTACTTTCATTGCTTGTTACCCGTTACAAATTATCCTATCACAAAACTATCTATTACCTACAATTCAGTGCTTGCAGAGAATACCTTACTGAAAACCGCTTGTCATTTCCTTCTGCTCCTCATTGGGTTCGACACTCTTACTCATCAAAAGGACTACGATAGATCCCCTATACTTGTGGGTCATCAAGACTCTTTTCTGGCACCGTTGCCGGGGAGTGAAGCGCCTTTGGTGAGTGGAACTTGGTAAGGAAATATTTATAAAGTGTGCTGAAATTTACTGTCACTTGTTACTATGGAAACTAATCCTTTGAGGGGCTTGTTCGGGGCATCTTCACCCCAACCAGTAGAGCAATGAGTTGCTCCTCAACCTACTGAACCTACTGAAAATGTTGACTTTGAAACTCCTTCGGGTATGATAGATAAACTGCTAGCTAATCCCTTTGCAGGAGATGGAACATTGCATCCCGATTTACACCTTATCTATGTGGATGAAGTTTGTGGATTGTTTAAGCTTGCAGGTATGCCTGATGATGTTGTTAAGAGGAATTTCTTCCCTTTATCTTTGAAGGGAGACGCATTGACATGGTATAGGCTATGTGATGATATGGGATCTTGGGACTATAAACGATTGAAATTGGAATTTCACCAGAAGTTCTATCCTATGCATCTTGTTCATCGTGATCGTAATTATATATATAATTTTTGGCCTCGCGAAGGAGAAAGCATCGCTCAAGCTTGGGGGAGGCTTAAGTCAATGTTATATTCATGCCCCAATCATGAGCTCTCAAGAGAAATGATTATTCAAAAAATTTATGCTCGACTTTCTCTCAATGATCGCACCATGCTCGATACTTCTTGTGCTGGTTCTTATATGCTGAAGACTATTGAATTCAAGTGGAACTTATTGGAAAGAATTAAACGCAACTCTGAAGATTGGGGTTCCGACGATGGTAAGGAGTCAGGTATGACACCAAAGTTTGATTGTGTTAAGTCTTTTATGGATACCGATGCTTTTCGTGGATTTAGCACTAAATATGGACTTGACTCTGAGATAGTAGCTTCTTTCTATGACTAATTTGCTACTCACGTTGATCTCCCTAAGGAGAAGTGGTTTAAATATAATCCTCCCACTGAAGTAAAAGTAGTTGCACCTATTACAGTTGAAGAATAGACTATCACTTATAATGATCCTATTGTTCCTACTACTTCTGTTGAGAAACCGCCTTTCCCTGTTAGGATAAAGGATCATGCTAAAGCTTCAACTGTTGTTCGTAAGAGTAATACTAGAAAATATACACCTCCTGAGAAAATTAAAGTTGAACCTAGTATTTCTATGGTTAAAGATCTCTTGGCCGATAATATTGATGGGCATGTTATTTATTTCTGTGATGAAGCTGCTAATATTGCTAGACCCGATGCTAAGACACATTGACCTGTTGTAGGCATGCCTGTTATTTCTGTTAAAATAGGAGATCATTGCTATCATGGCTTAT
This sequence comes from Aegilops longissima, assembly GCA_021605205.1. NCBI lineage: Eukaryota > Viridiplantae > Streptophyta > Magnoliopsida > Poales > Poaceae > Aegilops > Aegilops longissima. Next base: position 20,058 of record JAHIAM010005735.1, on the reverse strand, counting down.
GTGATATGGGTGCTACTGCTAGTGCAATACCTTTTTCCTCATATGAAGAAATTATGCATGATATTGCACCTGCTGAGTTAGAAGATATTGATGTTACAATTAAGCTTGCAAATAGAGATACGATTTCACCATTTGGTATTGTTAGAGATGTTGAAGTCTTGTGTGGGAAAGTTAAATATCCTACTAATTTTCTTGTTCTTGGTTCCCCACAAGATAGCTTTTGTCCCATTATATTTGGTAGACCCTTCTTGAATACTGTTAATGCTAAGATTGATTGTGAAAAGGATGTTGTTACAATTGGCTTGGGGGATATGAAACATGAGTTTAATTTTTCTAAATTTCGTAGACAACCCCATGATAAAGAATTGCCTAGTAAGGATGAAATTATTGGTCTTGCTTCTATTGCCGTGCCTCCTACTGATCCGTTAGAACAATATTTGCTAGACGATGAAAATGATATGTTTATGAATGAAAGAAGGGAAATAGATGAAGTATTCTTTAAACATGGTCCTATTTTGAAACACAACTTGCCTGTTGAAATCCTAGGGGATCCTCCTCCACCCAAGGGTGATCCCGTGTTTGAGCTTAAACCTTTACCTGATACTCTTAAATATGCTTATCTTGATGAAAAGAAGATATATCCTGTTATTATTAGTGCTAACCTTTCAGAGCAGGAAGAGGAAAGATTATTGAAAACTCTAAAGAAGCACCGTGCTGCTATTGGATATACTCTTGATGATCTTAAGGGCATTAGTCCCACCCTATGCCAACACAAAATTAAATTGGATGAAGACGCCAAACCAGTTAAAGATCATCAACGACGGTTAAATCCTAAGATGAAAGAAGTGGTAAGAAAGGAAATACTAAAGCTCCCTGAGGCAGGTATAATTTATCCCGTTGCTGATAGTGAGTGGGTAAGTCCTGTCCATTGTGTCCCTAAGAAGGGAGGTATTACCCTCGTTCCTAATGATAAAGATGAATTGATCCCGCAAAGAATTATTACAGGTTATAGGATGGTAATTGATTTCCGCAAATTAAATAAAGCTACTAAGAAAGATCATTACCCTTTACCTTTTATTGATCAAATGCTAGAAAGACTATCCAAATATACACATTTCTGCTTTCTAGATGGTTATTCTGGTTTCTCTCAAATACTTGTGTCAGCGGACGATCAAGCAAAGACTACTTTTACTTGCCCTTTCGGTACTTTTGCTTATAGACTTATGCCTTTTGGTTTATGTAATGCACCTACTACCTTTCAAAGATGCATGATGGCTATATTCTCTGACTTCTGTGAAAAGATTTGTGAGGTATTCATGGATGATTTCTTTGTTTATGGATCCTCTTTTGATGATTGCTTGAGCAACCTTGATCGAGTTTTGTAGAGATGTGACGACACTAGTCTCGTCTTGAATTGGGAAAAGTGCCACTTTATGGTTAATGAAGGCATTGTCTTGGGGCATAAGATTTCTGAAAGAGGTATTGAAGTTGAAGCTAAGGTTGATGCTATTGAAAAGATGTCGTGTCCCAAGGACATTAAAGGTATAAGAAGTTTCCTTGGTCATGCCGGTTTTTATAGGAGGTTCATTAAGGACTTTTCTAAAATTTCTAGGCCTCTGACTAATTTATTGCAAAAAGATATTCCTTTTGTCTTCGATGATGATTGTGTAGAAGCATTTGAAATACTTAAGAAAGCTTTGATTTCTGCACCTATTGTTCAGCCACCTGATTGGAATTTACCCTTTGAAATTATGTGGGATGCTAGTGATTATGCTGTAGGTGTTGTTCTAGGGCAAAGAGTTGGTAAGAAGTTAAATGTTATTCAATATGCTAGTAAAACGCTAGACACTGCTCAGAGAAATTATGCTACTACTGAAAAAGAATTCTTAGCAGTTGTATTTGCTTGTGATAAGTTCACACCTTATATTGTTGATTCTAAAGTAACTATTCACACTGATCATGCTGCTATTAAATATCTTATGGAAAATAAAGATGATAAACCTAGACTTATTAGATGGGTTCTCTTGCTACAAGAATTTGATTTGCATATTATTGATAGAAAGGAGCTGAGAACCCTGCTGCGCATAACTTGTCTAGGTTAGAGAATGTTCTTGATGACCCACTACCTATTGATGATAGCTTTCCGATGAACAATTAGCGGTCATAAATGCTTCTCAGATTACTCCATGGTATGCTTATTATGCTAATTACATTGTTGCTGAATTTATACCACCTAGTTTCACATACCAAAGCAAAAGAAAAGTTCTTTATGATTTAAGACATTACTTGGGATGACCCACACCTTTATAAAGAAGGAGTAGATGGTGTTATTATACGCTGTGTACCGAGCATGAACAGAATAGATCCTACGCAAGTGTCACTCCGAGGCATATGGAGGACACCACGCTGGAGATAGAACTACACATAAGGTATTGCAATCCGTTTTATTGGCTTACTCTTCAAAGATGCCCGTAAGTTTGTCTTGTCTTGTGATGAATGTCAAAGAATTGGTAATATTAGTAGACGCCAAGAAATGCCTATGAATTATTCTCTTGTTATTGAACCATTTGATGTTTGGGGCTTTGATTATATGGGACCTTTTCCCTCTAATGGATATACACATATTTTAGTTGTCTGTTGATTACGTTACTAAGTGGGTAGAAGCTATTCCAACTAGTAGTGCTGATCATAACACCTCTATTAAGATGCTTAAAGAAGTTATTTTTCTGAGGTTTGGAGTCCCTAGATATCTCATGACTGATGGTGGTTCACATTTTATTCATGGTTCTTTCCGTAAAATGCTTGCTAAGTATGATGTTAATCATAGAATTGCATCTCCATATCACCCGCAGTCTAGTGGTCAAGTAGAACTTAGCAATAGAGAGCTCAAATTAATTTTGCAAAAGACTGTTAATAGATCAAGAAAGAATTGGTCCAAGAAAGTTGATGATGCATTATGGGCCTATAGAACTGCATACAAAAATCCTATGGGTATGTCTCCATATAAGATGGTTTATGGAAAAGCATGTCACTTACCTCTCGAACTTGAACATAAGGCATATTGGGCTATTAAAGAGCTCAATTATGATTTCAAACTTGCCGCTGAGAAGAGGTTATTTGACATTAGCTCACTTGATGAATGGAGAACCCAAGCCTATGAGAATGCCAAGTTGTTTAAAGAAAAGTTAAAAGATGGCATGAAAAAGGATACAAAAGCGTGAGTTTAATGTAGGTGATTATGTTTTGCTTTTCAACTCTCGTTTAAGATTTTTTGCAGGAAAACTTCTCTCTAAATGGAAGGTCCTTACGTTATCGAGGAGGTCTATCGTTCCGGTGCCATAAAAATCAACAACTTTGAAGGCACAAATCCGAATGTGGTGAACGGTCAAAGAATCAAACATTATATCTCAGGTAACCCAATAAATGTTGAGACTAATATTATTGAAACCGTGACCCCTGAGGAATACATAATGGACACTTTCCGTAACGCTTTGGACTTTGAAAAGGAATAGGTATGTGGTATGGTAAGTAAACCGACTCAAAACAGTTCTAATAGCATTTTTCTCCGCTTTGGAATATTTAAGAAAATAGGAAAATAAGAAGTAGTCTCGAAGGACACGAGGCGCCCACGAGTGGGAGGGCGCGCCTCGCCTCGTGGGCACCTCGTGTGCTCTCCGGCCTGCTTTCCACGATACTTTTTTAGTTTGTAAAATTCATTATATAATCTCCCAAGGTTTTGACCACCGATCACGCAAATATCCTCTCTTTTTGTTTAGAGTTGTTTTTCCGACAGATATAGAGCATCATGACGCCACCTTCCTCCAACAATGAAGACAAGGATGCTTTGGCTATTGAAGATAGAGCTGAAGAGAGAAGAACTTGGGGAGATCAATAAGGATGAAGGGATCAAGAAGGCCATGGAGGATCAAGCTCATGCGGCAAGAAGAAAAAACATACCTCAACCTCTTCCTAACCTCTTTACCCCAACCGAGATTGAAGCTTAAGATGATTGAGTTAGCTCACATACAAAACAAGTATCTCACACAGAAAATATTTTGTTGAAGGAGCATATTATCGCACTCAAGGGCATTATTCGCAAATTGAAGAGCTCCTACGCCGATGTGCGACTATCCATCATCATCACCACCTTGTTCACCAAAGAAGGAGACATAATCACATGGGTATGGGCAATCCCCTTGGCAACTGCCAAGCTTGGGGGAGGTGCCCCGGTATTGTATCACCATCACATTCCTATCTTCACCATTTTACTTCGTTCGATCCTTTTGGTAATATCTTGATCTAGTAGAATAAAGTTTTGGTATGAATTAGTTTTGAGTTTTGCTTTGTGACCCATCTATGTAATCGAGTCCATGAGCTTTATATAATAAAGATTAGTGTTGAGTCAAGGGCTTTGCTATCTTGTTATGATCTTGAGTGCATAAAAGAATAAAAAGAATAAAAGAGTTCATATTGATCTTATGGATAGTAATGACTTCACATATAAAGAGTATGATGATTAAAATTTGTGGAGAGTTGGCAAACATAGTTTTGGTCATCGCTGCAATTAATAGGAAGTAATAAAGAAAGAGAGGTTCTCACATATAAATATACTATCTTGGACATATTTTATAATTGTGAGCACTCATTAAAGTATGATATGCTAACGAGTCGATGTTGGACAAGGAAGACAACGATAAAGTATATTGTCATGGATCATTCAAACATGTTGAGCTTGCCTTTCCCCTCATGCTAGCTAAATTCCTTGCACCAAGTAGAGATACTACTTGTGCTTCTAGATATCCTTAAACCCAGTTTTGCCATGAGAGTCCACCATACCTACCTATGGATTGAGTAAGATCCTTCAAGTAAGTTGTCATGTTGCATGCAATAAAAATTGCTCTCTAGATATGTATGACTTATTAATGTGGAGAAAATAAGCTTTATATGATCGTGTGATATGGAAGTAATAAAAGCAACGATCGCATAATAAAGGTTCATATCACAAGTGGCAATATAAAGTGACGTTCTTTTGCATTAAGATTTCGTGCATCCACCCAAAAGCACATGAAAACCTCTGGTTCTCTCTCGAAGGGCCTATCTTTACTTTATGTCCTTTACCTTATGCAAGAGTCAAGGTGATCTTCACCTTTCCTTTTTATTTTATCCTTTGGCAAGCACCTCGTGTTGGAAAGATCCTGATATATATATATATATATCCAATTGGATGTAAGTTAGCATGAACTATTATTGTTGGCATTACCCTTGAGGTAAAAGGTTGGGAGGCAACACAATAAGCCCCTATCTTTCTCTGTGTCCGATTAAAACTCCAGAACCATAAATATTGCGTGAGTGTTAGCAATTGTGGAAGACTAAATGATAGTTAAGTATGTGGACTTGCTGAAAATCTCTTATGTTGACTCTTTCCAATGTTATGATAAATTGCAATTGCTTCAGTGACTGAGATTATAGTTTTTTAGTTCCCAATGAAGTTTCTGAACCATACTTGACATTGTGAATAGATTGTTACTTGAGCATAAGAAATCATATGACAATATATATATATATATAGGTTGCTGTTATAAGAATGATCATGATGCCCTCATGTACGTATTTTTTTTATCGACACCTCTATCTCTAAACATGTGGACATATTTTTCAATATCGGCTTCCGCTTGAGGACAAGCGAGGTCTAAGCTTGGGGGAGTTGATACGTCCATTTTGCATCATGCTTTTATATCGATATTTATTGCATTATGGGCTGTTATTACATGATATGTCACAATACTTATGGCTATTCTCTCTTATTTTACAAGGTTTAACATAAAGAGGGAGAATGCCGGCAGCTGGGATTCTGGGCTGGAAAAGGAGCAAATATTGGAAACCTATTCTGCACAGCTTCAAAAGTCCTGAAACTCCACGAAAGTCATTTTTGGAATTAATAAGAATTATTGAGCGAAATAAGTACCAGAGGGGCCCACACCCGGCCACGAGGGTGGGGGCGCGCCCCTCGTGGGCCTCGGTGGCCCTCCGTGCCCATATTCTGCTACTTGAAGTCTTTTACCTTGAAAAATCATAAGCAAGCTTACGGACGAAAACTCCGCCGCCACGAGGCGGAACCTTGGCGGAACTAATCTAGGGCTCCCATGAGCTGTTCTCGCTGGGAAACTTTCCCGAGGGGGAAATTATCACCATCTTCATCACCAATGATCCTCTTCGGGAGGGGGTCAATATCCATCAACATCTTCACCAGCACCATCTCCTCTCAAACCCTAGTTCATCTCTTGTATCCAATCTTTGTACCCAAACCTCAGATTGGTACCTGTAGTAGTGTTGATTAATCCTTGTAGTTGATGCTAGTTGGTTTATCCGGTGGAAGATCATTTGTTCAGATTCTTAATGCATATTAATACTCCTCTGATCATGAACATGAATGTGCTTTGTGAGTTGTTACGTTTGTTCCTGAGGACATGGGTGAAGTTTTGCTATTAGTAGTCATGTGAATTTGGTATTCGTTTGATATTTTGATGAGATGTATGTTGTCTCTCCTCTAGTGGTGTTATGTGAACGTCGACTACATGACACTTCACCATTATTTGGGCCTAGAGGAAGGCATTGGGAAGTTATAAGTAGATGATGGCTTGCTAGAGTGACAGAAGCTTAAGCCCTAGTTTATAAGTTGCTTCGTAAGGGGCTAATTTGGATCCATATGTCTCATGTTGTGGTTAGGTTTACCTTAATACTTCTTTTGTAGTTGCAGATGCTTGCAATAGGGGTTAATCATAAGTGGGATGCTTGTCCAAGGAAGGACAGAACCCAAGCACCGGTCCACCCACATATCAAATTATCAAAGTAACGAACGCGAATCATATGAGCGTGATGAAAACTAGCTTGACGATAATTCCCATGTGTCCCCGGGAGCGCTTTTATCATTATAAGAACTTGTCCAGGCTTGTCCTTTGCTACAAAAAGGATTGGGCCACCTTGCTGCACTTTATTTACTTTCCTTGCTTGTTACCCGTTACAAATTATCCTATCACAAAACTATCTCGTTACCTACAATTTCAAAGGCTTGCAGAGAATACCTTATCGAAAACCGCTTGTCATTTCCTTCGCTTCCTCGTTGGGTTCGACACTTTTACTTATCGAAGGACTACGATAGATCCCCTGACTTGTGGGTCATCGAAGATCATCTTTAGTTTGTGTTCACTTGAAGGAAGTAGGATCATACTTCTTTGTTGAGGAACAAACTTCGCCTTAGGGTATTGATCTTCTTCCCACTCAACTCCATTGGCATTGAACTTTTGTTCAAAACCAACACCTTGATTCTTCCAAAGGCCTTCCTTGCTTGCGAAAATTTCCTCAAATTGTTTACTTCCGCCAAGGCTCTTGTAAACACCTTTCTCTATAATTCCCTTCAATAAGATATTTTCTTGCTCAAGGGTAACGTGGCTAAGAGAATCATTAGTGGAATCAAGAGAACTACTAGAAGAAACAATATTGGATTTAGCATGATTATTGTTACCACTAGAAGAAGAATCTTTCTTGCCCTTGTTGCTAGATTTTACTTGTGGCATGTAAGTAGACAAGAGTAAACGCTTGGCAATGTAAGAAGAACTTTTCTTCCGAAGATCATCATTAATGGCCTTTAAGAACCCATGTTCTTGCTCAAGATTGAGCTTCTCGAAACGTAGCTTCTCATGAGTTTTTAGAAGTTCTCGATGATCTTCCAAAGTAGTTTCATGAGCTAACTTAAAAGTGTTTAGTTCTTTAGTTAGACGCTCAATCTCCTTCTTATCATTGTCATTCATTTCATCTTTATTAGCATGATTAATAGCATTTTCATCATAGTATTCATCACTAGAGTTGTCAACAAGTAAATCATCATCACCTAGCAAGTCATCTTCATCACTATTGAAATCAACATACTCGGGGTGTGTTACCTTGGGGCCTTTAGCCATGAAGCATCTTCCAATTCCTTCATTTGGTGAATCAAATATGTCATAGGAGTTGGTTGACACAAGTGCTAGACCGGCAACACCTTCATCTTGAGTATATTCGGAGTCGGAGTGACAACTTCTCTCGGAGTGGTGGTCGGAGTCGGAGCCGGATACCCATTCACCAACATGAGCTTGATGTCTTCGTTTTGTGTAGCTCCTTGATGACTTGTCCTTCCTTTCCAAATCCTTGCTTCTTTGATAGGTTCTTTGTTCATTGCGATCATCTCTACTCCTTCTCTCCCTTGGAGGTGATTCTTCCCTTTTGCTTCTCCTTTTAGGTGAGTCTTCTTCTTTGCATGGAGTTGTACACTCATTGGAGTAGTGTCCGGTCTTCCACAATTGTATCAATTTCGCCACGACTAGAAGATCTTTGTCATTGTAGGACCTTGACTTGGAACTTCTTTCCTTGCTTCTACTCTTGTAGAATTTGTTGAAGTTCTTCACCATTAAGCTCAATTCTTCATAAAAGGCTTGTTTCTCACTTGATGATGTAGGAGCATCACATGAGGATTTGTAAGCACCACTAGACTTGTTGTGAAGCTCTTCTTTATCCTTGAGTGACATCTCATGAGCAACAATTCTTCCAGTGACTTCGGTTGGCTTGAGATCTTTGTAGTTTGACATCATTTGGATCAAAGTGCACACGGTATCATATTTTCCATCCAAGGATCTTAGGATCTTCTTGATGATGAATTTGTCGGTCATCTCTTCACTTCCTAAACCGGCAATCTCATTTGTGATGAGAGCAAGCCTATAGTACATTTCAGCGATACCTTCACCATCCTTCATTTTGAACTTGTCAAGTTGACTTTGAAGCACATCCAACTTGGATTCCTTGACGGAGTCGGTACCTTTGTGCATATCAATAAAAGTATCCCAAATTTCCTTTGCATTCTCAAGACGGCTGATTTTGTTGAATTCTTCGGGGCACAATCTGTTGAAGAGGATATCGCAAGCTTGAGCATTGTATTGCAACATCTTCAATTCTTCCGCGGTAGCTTCACGATTCGGTTCTCTCCCATCGAAGAATTCACCTTGCAAAGCAATACACACAATAGCCCAAACGTCAAGTTATGTCCAATAATATGCATTTTCATCTTATGTTTCCAACTAGCAAAATTAGTACCATCAAAGTAAGGACCTCTGTCGTGTCAAACCGGCGGATCTCGGTAGGGGGTCCCAACTGTATGCCTAGGCGGATGGTAACAGGAGACAAGGTACACGATGTTTTACCCAGGTTCGGCCCTCTCGATGGAGGTAATACCTTACCCTGCTTGATTAATATTGATGATATGGGTAGTACAAGAGTAGATCTACCACGAGATCAAGGAGGCTAACCCAGAAGCTAGCCTATGGTATGATTGTTATTCGTCCTATGGACTAAAACCCTCCGTTTATACGCATAATCGGATAGGTTAGGGTTACACGAGTCGGTTACAATGGTAGGAGATCTACATATCAGACGCCAAGCTTGCCTTCCACGCCAAGGAAAGTCCCATCCGCATGGGACTAAGTCTTCAATCTTGTATCTTCATAGTCCAGAGTCCGCCAACGGTGATAGTTCGCTATCCGGACACCCCTAATCCGGACTCCTCAAGAGTCTCAACCAGGCTTCAATGACGATGAGTCCGGCGTTGTTTGTCTTCGCATTGCGGAGGCGGGTTCTTCTCAAAATTCCATATACCGCCGAATAGTGTCCGCTTCGATAAATGATGCGCCTTGGCTTCTACGCCCAATAATGGCCATCTTCCACGTGTTTGAATGAATGCGAAAAGCCAGGTATTTTTACACTTACCCCCTAGCTGCGCAAATGAGCTGCCTATAAAAGGGCGAGGATCTAGATCTGAGTCACACCATCCTCCTTTGCGAAGCTTTCATCGAGCGCCTCGACCAAAGCCCATTCCATCATGGATGGTCGACGCCTCCTCCTTCAAGGCCCCAGCCCTCGCCTGAAATTGGGAGAGATGCTCACCCCATAGCGAGCTAGTTATACTCCAAACCATGGATTTCTTCCCCGCCTTCATGGTTCCAGTTCGAGCCGGACTCGCCACCCACAAGGGCGGAAAGCAAGCGAGAGTGTCCCCGATCCTCTAAAGGAGAGCGGTATGCTTCATCTCTTATCTAGTAAGAGGACTCAGATTTCCAATCCATCCGCTTCTCCGGGCTCTTGGACTTCACGGCCTCAAGTTGCACCACCTTACGCCTGCCTCCATTTTGCACATTATGGCTTCGTGGGCCTCCGCGAGCTGTTCTTGGGCGCCGAGGCTCATTTCGGGCTGTGGAAGAGATTATTCTGCCTAGTACCCCTGCTCTATGAGGGGTCAATATATCAAGTGGGCGGAGCCGAGCTATATGATCGCTGGGACCGGATACCTATCCGAACCCCAAGAAGGCGTCCAAGACCGGCTTTCGAATGGTTTTACATGGAGGACGCCCCGCTGCCGATCCTGCTCGGATTGGCCTTCCGGAGTTTAGCAATGCTCCTCTCAAGAAGCGCCTAAGTCGGCGCCTCAAGTCCCCGGAGGGAAGATGGCCGATGTCCTCTATTTGATGAGCCGGATAAGGTTATCGCTCATGCCGGATTGACCATGATTGGGGTCATGGAAATCAGATATGAGGGGGTGCAGCCGCCCAATATAGGGGCCACCCCATGTGGGACTTCAACGGGAGGACGATGCCACCCGCCATGGCCAAGAAGGGCGGGATCGGTCACCGAACCGGTGAAGATCTTGTCTACCATGTATAAAGGGGAGGAAGAGGATTTCCTCCGCGTTAATCCATTGAAGGAGTTTTCTTCGAATAATCCTCGGCTGGGTAAGCAAACATCTTTGTGGCCCGTCCTGATCCATGTTCCCGTGGTTAAATATCTTATTTCATGGTTTCAGCAGGAACCGTGCTGACTATGGAGAAGATACACAGCCCGCCTCACAACCCGAGGATCCGAACGGTTCTCGATCCGACCTCCAAAGAGGATCCGGATATAAAGGTGGAGTTGATCGACGGGTGTTCTACCAACTTAGCATCGACAATGCTTTGCTTGCCATTACGCCGATTACCCCGAATACTTCCACCTTCACAGTAATCGAGACCGAGGTCCCAAAACCCCGATAATGACCAATCCATGCTTATTTTTAACCACCGATACCAATGGTGTTTCAGTAGGGTACCTTCGAGGAAGCCGAAGCTCACAAGCGGCTGGCCAACAAAGGGCAGACGCCTCAAGAGGTTAAAAAGGAGTGCGGTCCGGATCGAAACTCCGCCGAACGGTATGGCGATCACCATGTTCCTAGGATGGATTCTGGAAGGCGATTAACGCCGACGCCTTTTCAGAAAAAGAGCATTCGCCGGACCGAGTCCGGAGAGGCTGCTAATCGAATCTCCGCCGCCAGCTCCAAAGCCTGGTCCAGAAGCGGAGGCAAACACGAGGCGACGCCGATGCTCCTCCGATGAGGATGCCGACAGATTGTTCGCCACCAACTCCGAGGTGGAGAGCGCCTGAATCACAAAGCGCCATGGGATTCTTTGTGACGACATGTTTCTCCCAAGAGGCCTTGAATGCCTTCAATTCGGGAGATGCGCACCTCCATGCCGCCAAGATGGTCTAGCCAGAGCCACTTGAGCAATATGTAAAGGACATACGGTAAGGAAATTTGACAATTATATATGCCAAGAGTTCTCGAGACTTAAAATAGTTAGAATAACTGATTTTAAGGATCATTTGTTATGCAGATCTTACAAAAAGAATACCCGACTGTCCCAGAGCTTGAAGAGTGCAAGGCCCAACTAGAGGCCAGACTAGCCGCCACAGGGGAGCCACAGAGACCCCTCCGTAATATACGCCTCAAGAGAAATAGTTTATGAAGTGCGGCGGTTTGTAACCGACAAAAACATTGCAGATGGCGCCGACTAGATCCGGACAAGCAGCGGCTCTTGCGCTAGCTAAAGGCCGGAGAGAGCGTGCTTACGAGGGTGCGGCGGAGAAAAATAACCTCCAAGATGCCAACACCAAGCTGGGTGAGGAACTAAAGGATGTTGGTGCCCAGCTTGTCCGACCGTGAAGGAGAATCGCGGCTTCGTCATGCATTTTCAAGAATTCTTGAGCGAACTTTGAAAGAGTTCGCAAGGAAGGCGACTAACATAAACATGTATTTAGGTTTGCTCACAGTCGCCCCGAGGAGGAGATGCCCAGTTCTTCGGGTGATCTTCTTCCCGACTATGGGCCACCGCATCGAACGAGTCCGGCAGTGATGAAAGGCATCGCCAGCCTTGTGGCTATCTCTGCCTCCCCGCCTCAAGGCATTGGGGAGCTGGCAGAGTGGCTTCAAGGAGCACGGCGGTGCTCCGACTATGGAAGATATCGGCTGCCGCCAAGGCGCCAGGAGGCTCGGGCCATGGTAAAGACACAAGACACGGTTGTCGACCCAAACCACATGGCCGAGGTCGGACCTGTGGGGCCTGATGGGATGGAGATCCTCAGAAAGTTAGTGTACGGCCAAGTAGAATTGGCCGCCAAGTATTCCCAGCAAGATTGTAAATTAGATAGCCTATTAGATGGCATTGAGGAGGAATACAATGAGTCGAAAGGACTACGTAAAAATATGACATGAAAAAATGTCTTCTAGCCGGATTGTAGATCGCTTGTCATAGCGACCTTTTCGCTTCAACCTCGTGACCCAATAGTCCGGAGTGTGTCTCAATACCTTCGTGGTTATATAAGAACCGGGTATGCATGGAGACAAGGCATAGGGGTCATTATTGCTGTATCGCATAAGTGCCCAACTAGTTATGTTATATTACATGGGTAGTAAGAAACATCTTCCGTGGAGAATAGTTCCGCTAAGGGTTCCTTTTCGGGATGCATGCCCTAAAGTGCATGTCAAAGCTGCTATAAAGCACAAAATCATCCGGGGCAGATGGGTAAATAGTTAAAATCATCTTTCAGTTCACCGACCGAATATTCCCTTAAGAACGCTTAGCTTTTGGCTTCACCCACCGAGGTACACATCCGCTGACCCGGCAAGAATAATCGCAGAGGTGCTCCTTTACCACCTAGCCGAACAATCGGGAACATAGGGGTAAGCACAGGAGCCAGCAACCCATCTTGGCCAAAACTTAAGTCATATCGATGCATATAATGGTGAATAAAAGGTACATGCGGAAGTTTAACGATGTGTTGGGCATGAAGCCAGATAAATAAGCTTCGTTAAAGAAGCCCCTGTATAATGAGCGTGGACAGCGCCAAGTATGTGCTAAAAAGCGCAAACGAGCCTCTAGAGGCTTCAAGAAGAAGGAGGAGGAAGGAGAGAAATAAAAGACAGCAAAAATAGAAAATGTGGACGGAGGAACGAGACGAACTTGAGTCCGCGCTTAGGCGAGAATCGCCGAGACGGGCTGCGCTCCATGGGTTCGCTCGAGTCGCTTATCCGATGCGCTTGCAGATGGTATGCTCCGCCGTCGACCTGGTCGATGATGAAGGACCTTCCCATTTGGGCTTGAGTTTGTCCTTTTCTTGTCCGTAGGCGAGAACTAGTTCGCCAACGTTATAAGCTTTGGCCCGCATTTCCTCGCTTTGATATCTTCGTGCTCGCTATTGATAGAATGCGGAACGAGCTTTTGCCATGTCGCACTCCTCCTCCAATGTGTCCAACTGTCCCGCCGATCGAGCTCGGCTTCTCTTTCTTCATACATGCGCACGAGGTGAGTCATGTATTATGTCGCAGGCAAGATCGCTCTCGCTGCATACCATAAAGAATGGTGTGAACTGATAGTACGATTCGGGCGTGGTTCGCAGCCCCCGTAGTACGGAGTCGAGCTCCTAAACCCAAAGGCGTGATAGATTCCTTGAGGGACCGCACTAGTCCGGGTTTAATGCCGCCATGATTAGACCGCTTGCTCGCTCGACTTGGCCGTTGGTTTGAGGGTGATAGACGAGGCGTAATCGAGCTTGATGCCCATGTTTTTGCACCATAATTTGACCTCATCGGCCGTGAAGTTGGTGCCGTTATCAGTGATGATACTGTGGGGGACACCATAACGATGTACTACCCCTGATATGAAGTCTATCACCGGTCTAGATTCGGCCATTTTAACAGGCTTGGCCTCTATCCATTTGGTGAATTTATCCACCATGACCAATAGGTATTTTTGCTTGTGGGTTCCTCCCTTAAGGGGTCCAACCATGTCAAGCCCCCAGACCGCGAACGGCCAGGTGATGGGTATAGTTTTGAGGGTTGTGAGTGGCATGTGGCTTTGGTTAGCAAAAAGCTGGCAACCGACGATTGTTGGACTAAATCTCAAGATCCGCCTCGGGCGCCGGCCAAGAAAAATCTGCACGGAAGGCCTTGTTTACAAGGGCCCGGCTGTGGCGTGGTGCCCACCCAGTCCGCATGAATTTCAGCCAGGAGGTTTTGCCTTCCTCTTCGGAGATACACCTTTGAAGGACTCTCAGTAGTGCTTTTCTTATAAAGCTCTCCTCATGGACTTTGTAGGCTTTAGATCGCCGTACTATGCAGCGAGCCTCATTTTGGTCTTCGGGAGTTCCTGCCTAATTAGGTAGGCTAGGAATGGTTCCGCCCACGGGCGATAACTGCCATTATCTCGTGAGCGGAGGGTGTTATCTCGGGGCAGAGCTCCGGTTGTGTCGTGAGTGTTCGCCACAAAGGCGTTGGGTCCGGATAGTTATTGCCGCACTCTTCCCATAGTACGGATGGCTTGAACAGCCGCCCAGAAGATGTTGGGGGGACGGCATCGCTTTTGCACCGATGCGCTAATATATCCGCCGCCGTTGTTATCCCGGCTATATGATGAAATTCGAGCCCTTCAACTGCGGCCGACATTTTTATGACCGCATTGCGGTATGCTGCCATTTTCGGATCTTTGGCATCAAAGTCTCCGCTTATTTGAGATATTGCGAGGTTCAATCCTCGCGCACCTCTAGGCGCTGAATGCCCATGGAGACCGCCATCCGAGGCCGTGCATAAGGGCCTCAGATTCGCCGCGTTGTTGGAGTCCGTGTACATTATCTCAAGGACGATTGATGTGTCCCTGGTTGGGGACGCCAGACAACGCCAGCCCCTAGGTCGGCCAACATTTTGGAGCCGCCAAAGTGCATGATCCATTGGAGTATGCGCCGCATTTTAGGGAGTTCGCTCGTCCATTCGCCACGGTCGGCCAAAACCTGCGATTTGATAGCTCGTCGTGGCTTGTAGGTTATGTCGAATGGAAGGAGCTCTATGGCCCATTTAGCAATCCGCCCGTCAGTCACGGTTGTTTATAATGTCATTAAGAGGTACTTTGAGGCTACCGCTATCGAACACTCTTGAAAGTAGTGTCGCAGCTTCCGGATGCCATGAACACCGCTAAGATGCTATCTTTTGATAGTGTGGGTACCGGACTTGCATGGAGTTAAGACAAGGACACATAGTAAACCGGTTTTGAAGAGGGAACCGTGTCCGCCTGCTTCTCGCTCGACAACGAGCACCGCTACCGACAACTTGATGTGTTGCGGCGATATATAATAGCATTGTCATTTACGCTATGCTGCCAGACCGGATTTTTTGCCAAATGGCCTTTATTTCTTCGAGCCCGGCTGTCGGTGTCAAACCGCGGATCTCGGTAGGGGGTCCCGAATCGCGCGCTCTAGGCGGATGGTAACAGGAGACAAGGGACATGATGTTTTACCTGTGTTCGGGCCCTCTTGATGGAGGTAAAACCTCACGCCCCGCTCGATTGATATTGATATTGTGGATGTTTACAAGAGTGGATCTACCACGAGATCAAGGAGGCTAAACCCTAGAAGCTAGCCTATGGTATGATTGTAAGGGTTGTTGATGTTGTCCCACGGACTAAAGCCATCCGGTTTATATAGACACCGGAGAGGGCTAGGGTTACATAGAGTCGGTTACAATGGTAGGAGATCTACATATCCGACGCCAAGCTTGCCTTCCACACCAAGGAAAGTCCCATCCGACACGGGAGAAGTCTTCACCTTGTATCTTCATAGTCTTGGAGTCCGTCGATGATGATAGTCCGCCAATGATAGTTTGGCTGATGATGATAGTCCGCTATCCGGACACCCCTAATCCAGACTCCTCAAGAGTTCCCTCAACCAGGCTTCAATGACGATAAGTCCGCGATATATTGCTTGGCATTGCAAGGCGGGTTCCTCCTCCAAATGATAGAAGATTGTGAACACCAGATAGTGTCCGCTCGCAAAATAAATTCCACATTCCACCGTAGAGAGAATAATATATACACAAGTTCAATCTGCCGACGCTTTTTTGTGGCATGACGCACACCACTACCAAGCCATTACTCAATTGTTTTTTACTTTACCACCTCAACAAGATTTAAGAGGCGGTTTTGGCACATCTTTGTCGGGCAGAGATCGTGTTTTCCCTTAATCCGGGATTCTCATCAATACGGAGGGTAACCCAACCACGCCATTGATGGTGACGCTTTGGGAGATAAGTGAGTTTTACCAGGCCGGTGGGGACGCAGAAGACTTCGTCTCACCATATAAGGGATAAGGATTCACCTTCTCACCCACGCCTTCCTCCTCCTTTGCTTATCCATATCCGCAGCACTCGAGCTCCAGCGCCAAGTTCGCAAGATCTCGCCTCAACCTTCTCCAACCATGTCCGGAGCGGGAGGTAAATGGTTGGCCTCCACCGCTAAGGAGGAGCACATCGCTAAACCGCGCAGCGCCGGATACCTCTCCGCGACATCGCGACCGCTGCCCGGACGAGGGGCAGCTCATCCCCACCCCTGTGCCCCATGAGAGGGTCGTTTTCTTCCCCACTTCCTCCGTGGACTGGGCTTTCCACTACATCCCTTTGTCCGGGGCTCATGTTCTACTACGGCCTGGATTTCCATGATCCGCGCCAACTTCATCCTCAACATCTCGGCGCTTATCGTCGGGTGCGTAGGCCTTCCTCTGATCCAGCCCCACTTCGCTTGTGGCTCAAGACCTTCAATGTCAAGTCAAGGTAGTGAAGGGCACTCAAGCGAGTGCGGAGGCGCCATGTTGGGCAAGATGCCCAATATCCTTTGGTTCAAAGGGGCCTTCGTGGAATCCGCCAAGGGGTGGCAATCGGGTGGTTCTATATCACCGAGCCGCGTGACCCTAAATGGGCGGCGGCCCCGAGTTTAGATCTGGTATCCCCACGCAGCTCACCTCCCGGAAAGAGAAGGGCTTGCTGGGGTAGTTCAAGGAGCCGACGGGACTCCAAGCCCGATCAAGAAGCCGTGAAGAAGCTCAGTGCTGGTTAACGTGGTCCAAGTCATGCTCGTCTCACGGATTCTCCCATGCCAAGAGCGGCATTCAATCTGGAGTTCGATCCGAACAGCACCAGCATTGAGCAGGCTCTTCGACACGACGCACGGCGCGCCGAAGGTGCTGTTCAAGGGCGCCGGTTTCGCATCCGCGATCAAGATCGCGGATTTCGCCGCAGCGCCAGCCGACGAGGTAAGTGATTCTACCCCTTTACGGACACTTGTTTTTCATAGTTTGACTCTATGCGGGTTTTAATTTCCTTTCCTTTGACAGGTCTCGATGAGGAAGGTGGAGCAGACACCCGTCCGGCCCTATGCCAGAAAATCCAGAGACGCCATCTAGCGAGGTTGCTGGTTCCGCACCGCACGTGGTGCCGAGAAGAAGGCCAAGAAGGAGGCCACGGTGCTCAAAGAGAGCCTGCTTTCAGGTGTCCGACGACTCGGGCGGACTCCTCCCGAAAATGAGAAGGAGGAGAGGACTCTCTCCAGAGGAGGGAGAGGAAGAGGAAGGCTTCCCCAACAGGAGGCCAAGGGTCCAAGAGGGAAGGACTATTCTCGACAGCTCCGCCAACATCAACGTTGGCGAGGAAGAATGGCCTTCATGGGCCAGCCTTCGCAAGATCGTAAGTATCCGGATTCCTAATGATTTATAATTTTTTTTCGCATCACATAGTGTCATTCGATGCCGCACGCTCCTGTAGTCCGCCAAGGATGATCTCCCGCTTCATCGAAGCGGTCGCTGGCTTCGCGGATGTAGACTCCATCCCGACCGCCCACCCTCGTGACGCCGAGGACGCCGAGGTGGGAGCCCAAGAAGGGACCCATCGGGTGAGGCTCCGAGGCGCCACAAGGCGCCCTTCCGGACTTTGCGCCGGACTCCACATCGAACCCGCAGGTTCCGAGTCCGGCGGCGGCCCTTCAACGGCGGGAAAGACTGTGACGCCGCAGCTTCCGGCCCAACCGAGGCGCCGCAATTTGTTGAGGCGCTGCAGAGCGCCCATCGAGGAAGAACACCGCACTATTATGAGTGCGGTGATCCGAAGGTGCAGCTCGCCAAGAGCGGGCTGACCGGCTCGCAGAGCCTTCTATCGTGCTTTGAGGTAAGAAGTTAAAATATGCAATGTAATACCAAGATAGACAAAGAGCCCTCGATGCTCGGTTCAAGTGTTCGGAAAGAAAAGCCGGACCGAGGATCTGAAAAAGATATACGCAGGGTTGCTAAAAATTATGTCAATATGGGTTGCAGCGCTGCCGACCTCTCGCCAGACCGATCATGGAGGTTGGTGCTGAAGCAGAGCTCGAGCGGTCCGAGCAAGAGCTCGGCCACCCAGAAGCAGCTCCAGACAAAGAAGGTGAGTAACACCACTTTGAACTTGTACCTTACAGTAAAAGGATTTAGGTTGCAACAAAAAATAACAAGGATAACATGGGTACTGCAGGGCCACTACCGAGGTGGCATCCTCGGAGGAGGCCGTGTCCGCGGCAACGCACGCGCTACCGAACGGGCAGAGCGAGAAAAGGTGAGGCGCGGTGGCGGTGGTTCAAGAAGAGCTCCGTGCTCATGGAAAAGCATGAGAGTTTGGAGCGTGACTCAAAGACTTGAGAGTCCGAGCTTGCCTCGCTCTCGAAGTGCCAAAACCGCCAAGGCCGAGGCCCATAAGTCCTTTAGGAGATTGAGTTGATAAGGAAGATAGCAGCGTAAGGCGTTTTTCATGCAAAGCAAGCATGTGAATGTGAATTACGTGTTACTTACTCCGAATTCGAGCTCTCCAGGGGCTTGCAGATCAGCCTCGGCGTGTCTCGATGCCAGCCAAGATTCTACCGAGCCGAGGAGGGAGCTCAACGGAGAAGGTCTTCGTCTCAAGATATCGAGGCCGCCATCCGGTGCCTTCTAGCGACCAGTGAAGCAGCTGGTCGAGCTTCACAAGGTGGCCGAAAGGCCATGAAGGGCCTCATAGTCCGTTGTGGCTCGGAGAGGCCATGCCTGGGAGCTACTTCGCCTCGTGGCGACGGCTGGTGGATGCGTGCCTCGGGTGCAGGTTATCAAGCGCCCGCCTGCATTGAAGGTGTTGCCGGGCCCTTGCCCGCAAAGGTGCATTGGGGCAAGTGGATGCGGAGAAGCTAATCACGACGCGCCACCAGCGGGCAAGGAACATCGACGCCTCAAATGTATTATAAGGTTGTCCTCAAGGGTGCCCGCAAGATTATGGATGAGTGCCCTGTGATGTAATTTTTGAGTAAATTCGCAATGTGTTATCCTGCGCACTGAAAACTTTGTTCATATGCGCTAAGCAACGCTTGTAAATTTAAAATATTACCTTCTCGTGCGGCCGCTTATTAAATCTGAGAGATGGCAAGTCGTCGGCTTCAAATTTCATGCCACGAAAGTGCCGGTTGTTCGGGATAAACTTGAGCACTCTAGTTCCCATTTTTGGGTCCATCGAGGAGGCGCCAACACAACGTAACAAGGCAACCGGACTTATAGTGCTTGAACACTCTCACTTAGCCATAGAATTCTATAATTTTAAATTTCGGCGAAGCCCCTAGTATTTGAGGACCGAATTGGGGCGCTATCCACGCCTTCTTCGACATAATCCGAACTTCGTCGAAGCGCGAGGTCTTTAGGACCCGAAGGACCTCTCAACAGCGTATCAGCCTCTCGCCTTTATCATGACAGCCAGTTTTAGCTTTCCATCGAGGCGTTAACTCCGCTCAACCGGGCGAATTGCAGTGGTTCTCCCAAGGCATACCTTAGCCGATAGAACGGAACGTAAGGTGCCAAACATGG